>PVKC010003132.1:0-40186 GCA_004027635.1 Crocidura indochinensis | reverse complement strand
GGCCCAAACCCCCCCCCCAAAAAAAAAAAACATTTCTGATCCTACCCTGATCAGTGATTGGACCCTACCCTAGGGTGTAACCTGGCAGAATTGTTGTGTATGTAAACATTTCTTGGAATTAGTGTGTTATTGACCCTACCCTGATCGGTGTCTGTGCCCTACCCTAAGGTGTGACCTGGCATTCTGCCCCTACCCTAGGGTGGTACCTGATTCTGAAGTATAAAACAAGGGTCTGTGGAAGGCAAGGGGCTTTTTTGTTGGAATTGATGCTGAGACTTCGGACCTCAGTTCTTTCCACCGAATAAAGCTGATATTTCCACAAGTCTGACTCTCCATGAGCTGTTTACCCGCCGATTCACCTCAGAACCGCTTGTTACTGGGTGGTAGACGCGTTCTCCGAGCTGGAGGGGAGAGAACTCGTCCTCCCTACCTCCATCAGCGAACCTCTCCTGGGAACGGATTTCAACAATTGGGTCCAGTGATGTACAGCTGCTTGAGTCTAGTGGTGTTGGAGACCACCATAGAGTTGGGCAAAAGAGAAGGCATGTAGTTATGGGGATTGAGCACAAGGCCTTAAGAATGCAAGGCATGCAATCTAGTCCTTTCAACTATCTTACGGCCCCTACAATTTTTTTAAAGCCTCTAAAAGTACAAAGTTTAGAATCAGAAACTTCGGTTAAACAGATCTAATGAAAAACATGAGAACACCATTTGAAAGTTAATGATAATAAAATTCAGAGGTTTGTGAAACTATTCCTTCTATTTTGTTCCTTAACACCTCTGCTATTTCTTAATCAAGAAGTCATTTTTCATTGCTTCTTTGGCAAAAACTGACTAAAAAAATTACTTTTAGTTCTAAAATAATGGGCAGAGAGTCTGAAACAAGTTTATTTCTCCAAAGTCTAAAGGGAGTTTAATGGAATTTCTGCTTCTTTATTTCTGTTTCTTTAATGTCTGTTATAATTCAAATACTGTATATCTAACATACTTTTGAGGTTACCACACATCATGCTGGGCAGGGATATATTCTCTGCCACCTCTGCCAAGGGTCTTACCCAGCCCTGAAAGCCTTGACATATTTCCCTTTTCAGGAAAATTTCTATATGCACACATTCCTTGCTTTTAGAAAGTTTGCAGCTATTGAGAGTAATCTGGTTTAATAACTGGTTTAATCTGCCAGCACATTAAAAATTAACACCATAGGAAGTTTTGTCTTATTGACTGTAGTAGACTGGCAGGTATAGATAGTTGATAGAGAAAGTAGGCACCCAAAAGAAAATGAGGTTTGTGTTTAAAGTAAATTATTTTGAAAATTATACACACATATTCAGGCATGTGAATCGTCACATATTTATACAATTCAAAGTTTTCACAAAGATGGTCTAAATCTTTAGAACAATTCCTATCAATCTCTTTAAAAATGGCCCTTTTCTCTAAGAAAAGGAAATTGCATCTTTGAATAGTCATCCAAAAGGGGCAAGGGAAAGAAGAAGTATAAGAAGCATAAGTCATTTGTTGTCTAAAAGCAGCATCAATTTTCAGGTTATCAGTCTAGTCCGAAAACTTATGCAAAACCTAAAGTCAATTTTCTCATTATATTCCAACTGAAATTATCATCAAAATTGTTGCCATGTTACTCCTGTCATGAGAATCATGTCTTCTTATGTAAGAGCTAAAACCCAATATAGATTGAATGTGTGTGTGGAGAAATAAAATTTGGATTTCACGTGAATTTAACGACTTTATGGCCTCCTTCCCAGGAGGTCAAGTTATTTCTTATTCTTCATATGAGCATTTTGCATTCACTTATCCCTCTCATAGGGTCTGGGCTAACTGAGGAAGGATAGCAGGGCTTAGGTATAGAGGTAATATTTTGCATATATTGCCTATATAAGCTCTGCATTATAGGGAGAAATTATCTTTACTTTCCAAGTTTGCATAATAAAATAAGCCATTAAATTAATACCGTATAGAAAATACTGCTTGTCAGGCAAAGAAATGTACATTGCTTTCCAGAAAACCAGGGACATTACATTGCCAACACCAGCATGAATAATACATGGGTTAATTCAGAAAAACACCGTTTCATTATTTAAAAATGAATAAATTACAGACTTAGAATGATGACTAAATTTTCTTCTCCATCTTACTTTTCTCCATGCTCCCCTTTTACAATGAATATTAAAAAAAAAAAAACATTTTATCCACACAAATAAAACAAGCTTGCTCCTCATACAAATTTTTTTACTTAGGATTTTTAGATCCTATAAAAAGAAGGGTACTCTGTTTTCTTCTTTACTCTCTCAATCATATTTACTCTATAAATTAATAAACAATGTAAAGGATCTTCAAATTAAACAGTGGGGAATGGTGAGCTTTATCTTTTATCATCTTAGGATTCTATGATTCAGTCTAACTAGAAAAGCTCCCATTTGCCTACAGACTAGCTGTGTTTTAGCCTGACTGCCTTGTAAAATATGTTCAAAAGAAAAACAAGAACCTAATTCACATGCATAATGCTGTAAATTCCTTTTGTTTTCTTTTGCAGTTTTGGTTTACTCTTAAGACCAGTTCAGAATTGGTCCCAAATGTGGACTGAGGAAACCACAGAAGAGAGAAAGAAGTGCGCCAGCAATAAATTAATTTAGAGTTAAAATAAGTAAAACATCTCTATGCAGTGCCTTTAGATGAACATAAAGTGACAGCCAGCAGATTATTCTACCAATTTCTAATGCTGGAAATTCGGGTGGCATTTACTAGCATAACCTTTCAACTCTGAGCACATCAATAGAGGCCGACAGTAGCTTGAAATATGATTCCTTGCAGATAGCATATCCTCATTCATCTGACTGTGCTGTTCTGTGCTCCATTGCACAAACAGCGTCTCACCCACTTCTGAGAGGACACTAATAAAAAAGGCATCAATTTTCAGCTCTAGTACTACTGTGATCTCTTTATATGTTCGACATCCAACATTAAATTAAAATGCTGTTATAAATCCTACTTTCTGAATCTGGAATGAGTGTTGGGTTTTTGTCGCATGAGACTGCAGCAAATCTTGTCAAAAGCAAGGAAGCACGTCTTGTTCACTCAGAATTAATGTCGTGGATGAAAGAAGGAGGTAAAAGGGGTTGAATATGGTGAACTGAGGGTGTCAAAGCCAGTAAGAACTGGAGCTTCAGGGTGCCAAACTAGGCAGGGTATTTGCTGCTTTCAAGAAGTGGCTAATCAAGAATTGCAATTATCAACGACAAGCTGTGTGACAGGAAGATTACTGATAGAAAGGCACACACATATCCATATATATATATATATGCATATATATGTATATACATATATATAGAGAGAGGGAGAGAGAGAGACAGAAAAAAATCAACATAAAAATTGTTAAATATTCCTCTCCAGTAGGAAAAGAAGCTCTAAATATTAGTGGTCCAATGACCTGTGTCAAATCCCTGTAGGAATCACAGTAGCTGGGCCTTATGCTCTTGGGTCTCACATAGCATATAAACACAGTTATTTGAGAACACCTCAAATTACAGGTGTGGGGAGTAATACTCTTAGAAGTCAAAATGTCTAAATTAAGACAGTTTCAGAAGTTTTCTGTGGAAAAAGATAGGGGAGAGAAAAAAAAAAAAGAAAACCTTGTAAGACAAGGAAGAAAGTAATGAAACAGCATTTCTATCAGGCTAAAGATGAGAAAAGCATGGAGGTGGACATCAGGGAGTTTTTCTATTATTCGTGATGAAAACAAATAAATAATCCTGCTAATATGAGTTATTATATAGAAGTGTGTAATTTCAGGGCTTTATCAAAGATACAGAGCAGAGCTGCTGTACATGGCTGCCTGGCTCATTCATAATTAGGAAAGAAGTAAAAAGGCGTGTTTGCCTCTTTGGGCGGGTGGTGTGGAAGCAAAAGGGGGAAAGTGAGCAATTCAATATCTGGATCGAACAGAGGAACTTTTCCCCCCAAGGATCCTGCCGGGAGGAACCTTGACATGCACAAAGTCAGAATGTAGACAAAGTTGCCCTGGTGAGAACGATAAGGTCACCCGTGGGATTGCTGAGATTATCTCTGTCAAGCACTCGGACAGCATGCAGTCAAATGATGCATCATGCAGTCATTTTCCGGGGGGGGGGAAATCAATTTCTTCACCAGGTCGCTATTTGCTTTTCAAAGTGCCCTTGTAGGCCTTCACCACCAAGCATTTATCAATTTAAATGTTGTAAATTGATAATGTGCCACTGTGCCTTGTACTGTTTCTGAATTATTTTGATACTTATATTTTCTCAATAGTCTCTAAACCCTCAGAGCTTCAGCATTTAAAAGGGCATTTTTCTTTGTTACACCAAGAAGTGATGAACTTTTTATGATTAGTACAAGAGAAAAATGTAGACTCACAGGGGAAAACAACACCTACAAGCTGCAGAAAATTATACGTTTCTTCTTCCTTTTTTTTTAAAAATAAGGTTTACCAAATTAAATGACTTTAAAGGGCAAGAAGCAATGTTTAAAGGGCTATATAAATGTACTTAGCAAAGGAATCCCTGCAATTCAAGTGTTGCATAAATGTAGAAGACTGAGATAAAATGCAAACACATGGCTCCATTCCTAAAAGCCCTCTGCTGTGTTGAAATCATACTTTACCTGTTTGGTTTGTCTATTCCAGCTTTTGAAGTTGTGATAATGCTAAACAAGAGTAATAATATAAAGAAAACTAAATTAAGTTCTTTTTTCACTCATTAATATACATGTATGTGGGTCTCCCTCACAATCATGGCAATGAGAATATTAACCATAGACTAACATCAACTTGACTTACATAGAAAAACCTAGACCAGAAGAGTTGAGGCTTGCACTTTGGAAAGAAAAGAAAGGCATGGCAGTTGCAGAGCATCTTTAACCTCCAGTGATTTATTGGCCCTCAGCCAAGTTATCAGGGGAATCTAATTCTTCTTTATTATTCAAATAAACCACATTTGGCACCATAGTTCCCTTTCAGAATAGCTTCACAAATAGACTGAGCGCTGTCATTTATTTGACCTTGTACTTGTGTGCTTAGCTGTAATTTTATTTGCCATTCTATACAGCAAATGCAAGGAAATCTAAAATATGGATTTGCACAACAGAATGGGAAAATGAGTTAGTTTATGGTAAACATATAGGCATATGACGAAGAGAGAGCAAATTCGAAACAACCATTTCCCCAGTTCATCTTCATTTGTATTAAAAGCTCTTACTTTTAAAACACTGTTAAAAAAAAAAAAACTGTTAAAAAACTGTTTTTACTGTTAAAAAAAACTCTCTTTCCAAAAGTTTTTGAAACAATCCAGTTTGTAACCCTACCTAAAGTTATTTTCTAACTAAGTTACAACTAAAGAAAAGTATCTTTTATCAGATTGGGAACTTCGTGAGAAGGGACTTGACTCCTTATAGGCAAGCTGGGCACGGGCAACAGGCAAGTAGGGTCAGATAGGACTCATTCCACTGAAGGTTTATTTGTCTGTCTGCTATTTTCCAATGACCTTGCAACATTAAGACAAAATAAAATAAAGACAGAACAAAAATCTTATTTTTAAAGTTTGGTCTTGATGCCATTTTATTTCTGACTCCCAGCAGGACTGGTGTGCATTAAAATCATCACCTCTGCTCTCACTTTCAAGGAAAACTTGCTTTGAGATGAGCCCATTTTTAGTTTCTGGTTAATTGAGGACAAGGTTCTCTGAGTGCAGTGTGAATTTCTCATTAGTAAAACAAAGACAATGCAAGGTTGGTGTGAGTGAGGGAAAGTCGATTTAAAAGCACACAAACCATCAAACCCTTCAAAGCTATTGTAAGACCTGCATGCCAGAACAATACTTTCAAAGTAATTTTTGAGAGACAATATCTGAATAGGTAAAGGACTTCTGTTAGGGTTATGGTTAGGATTAGGGTTAGGGTTTAGAAATTAGAATTTAGAATGCAGACTTAGAATTTTCAGTATGTTAGTTCATTATATATGTTAAGTGTATTATTACAGCTTTGTTCTGAATTTGGATGCCAAAGGAATAAAATAAGTATCTTACAATCTACATGTTAGACCCTACTGAAACTATATTTGAGAATTATATTTGACTTCTGGAAAAAATTGCTTTCCTTAACAATGTATGCTTCCATGTTTTTGATAGCTGGTTCTAGTTCCTTTTTTGCTTGAGACTAACCAAGGCGCTGAGAAAAACATCTGAAACTTAATATCTTCTTTATAACCCTCCTAAGAAGCCTCTATTGCATCCTTACACTCTAGTAACAGTGAAATACTTTATAATTTCTTCCTTATACTTTTATTCCATTGTCCAATTATTTTTGTTGCATATGTGGTTCTGTAAATTAAGGAGAAAATTTAATCTAATGATTATTTATATTTATCTGCTTTAAATTCTATATCAAACTAGATATGCTTTGTACTTATAAGTTGCTTCTCTTTGATGACTAAGTCCTTTATATAAAATATAAAAATAAAGCATACCAATGATAAAAGCTAGCTACATATAACTGCTAAATTTTCCATATTTAGAAAATTCACCGTTTTCTTTCATTTTCACTTGAACTTATTCTATTAAAACTGGAGGGTACGGCAGCCATTTGAATCTCTGAAAGCTTTTCACCAGGCATAAAAAGTCATTTAATTTCTATGGAAACTAAACTCAGCATCATCATTTGGGGATCTTTCTTTAAGATAAAACCACAGGGTTAATCTTTGGGAACATTTTTAATCTGGGAAGCAGGCAATACCACATTTTTTTTTTTTTTTTTTGGTTTTTGGGTCACACCCGGCAGTGCTCAGGGGTTACTCCTGGCTCCATGCTCAGAAATTGCTCCTGGCAGGCACAGGGGACCATATGGGGCACCGGGATTCAAACCGATGACCTTTTGCATGAAAGGCAAACGCCTTACCTCCATGCTATCTCCCGGGCCCCGCAATACCACATTTCTTACAACCTAAATGACTCATGTGGAAGTTTGGGCTTTTTATTGTTAGATCACTTCCATCATTATGATAATACCAAAAAAAAATAACTGGCATATATACATTGTGGACTTCAGGAAATATTATACCGTGTGGAATATAGAAAAAAAATTCTTATTGTTAATGCTATTTAACATGGACCAGCAGAAATTTCTCTATTTAGTTTTTCTTCTGTTATGAATAACATACTTAAATAATTATAAACTTAAAAAAGATACTTTGAAAGCTACAAATGGAGACATGTTTACAATTTTTAATAATTTGATTAGAGGGCCCGGAGAGATAGCATCGCGGTGTTTGCCTTGCAAGCAACTGATCCAGGACCAAAGGTGGTTGGTTCGAATCCCGGTGTCCCATATGGTCCCCCATGCCTGCCAGGAGCTATTTTTGAGCAGACAGCCAGGAGTTAACCCTGAGCACCGCTGAGTGTGGCCCAAACCCCCCCCTCCAAATCAAGGTTTGTGGCTGGGTGGTGGCACTGGAGGTAAGGTGCCTGCCTTGCCTGCGCTAGCCTAGGACGGACCGCGGTTCAATCCCCCGGTTTCCCATATGGTCCCCCAAGCCAGGAGCGACTTCTGAGCACATAGCCAGGAGTAACCCCTGAGCGTCACCGGGTGTGGCCCAAAATTCAAAAAAAAATAATAATTTCATTAGATAATAGTCTGATGATAAATAATATACAGTCTTTAACAAATCATTAATAAAGGAACCTTATGAACTGTATATAACTCTCAAGAAGTTGATGGAATAATCAATTGAACCAAATTTGTAAGACATGCTCATAACATTCATTTATGTTTATTTATTTTGGTTTAGGTTTCACACTCAGTGGTTGACTCCTTGATCTGTGCTTAAATATTGTTTCTGGTTGTATTCGCAGGACCATATGCAGTATCAGGAATTGAACTAGGTCAGTCACTTGCAAGCCAAGAACTCTATCCATTGTAACTATCTTTCTAACCCTGCTTGTATATTTTGTGTGTGTCTCTGTGAACATTCAAATATTTAAATGGGTAATTTTGAGTACATTTTTACTGAGCTCTTTAAGCCCTTATACCTGAGAGGGCTCATTGAAGATATTTGTGAAAGATTATGTCTTTGGAACTGTGATCTCTCTACTAGGATTAAGAACCTCATTGGAATACTTTCCCCAAAGTTTTAGTATATATCCTCTCTTAGAAGATCCTCCCCCCCACATCTCATTCTTTCAGCATTTAAAAGCATAGCAGTATCTTAACAGATAATTTTCTTGTGAACCCACACTGTTCTGAAATTTTGGTTTTGGACTCTAGATATAAAAATCAGCATATGTAAAATAAAATTCCAGTGATTTACTCTTCATTTTTTTCAGATGCAGAGCACCTCCAAATGCAGACCTCTGTCTTAAGGTAGTAAAGCCTCTACCAGCATATTTGATCAATTTTTGGCAGTACTGAACACCCATCACAGAAAGCAACACACATTGAAGCTAGTGTCTGTCCTTAGGTAGACGAAGATGCAGACTATTATATAAAAGTCATCACAAACTAAATCTAGAAATAGCTCCCCAACACCAGAAGTTTCCAGCTACTGTACCACTCTACACAGCTGCTTTATTCTGCTTTTTCCAGTTATTTTTCTCATATTTTAGAAAAATACTAACTGAATGTTACAGTAGAGAAGCAGTAAAATAAACTGCTCTTAAAAAAGAAACCAGCACAGGGTTAAAGCCAAATTTTTTCTTGAACAGATGATATTTCAGATGGCCACACTATTCCAGATGCATCAATTTCCTTGAAAATCCAATCCATATATGTGCATATGCTGTGCTGGCAGGAGGACTGACTGAAATGGCCAAAACCCAAGAGCTAATATTCTTTTGGCCAGAATAATGCAATTATTATTTTCCTAGCTATCAGTCTAAGCATACAGAGCCATCTGTTATGCAAAGCAAACATACACATCTCAATTACAGAAAATGCAGTTGCCTTGACAGAATTTGGATTACACCACTAACCAGGGCTGTAAAATGTGTTTCGAGCTAGTATATAATGGATGCTTTTCAGGAGTTCCCTAATTAGCATTTACCTGCTTAAACTAATTATTCATCCTTCTTCTTCACTGGCGTATTAAACTTGGTAGGATCTCCCACACAAGACAGATGAAAATGTTATTGCAGAACAACAAACAAAGGTGTTTCCAGTTTTATATAATATTAACATTATTGGTGGTACACAAAATTCAAAATTGGAACTTCCTGACATTATGGCTTATTAAGACAAGGCTTAATTTCTATTAAGGGTTATTATATCATCAGATATTTGAAGTAGAATGAAAGAGATATTAAGATAATATTAGAAATGGAGAGAATAGTAGCCAAACTTCTAGTTTTTTGGTTCGCTGAAGTACATGTTAAATCAAATTACTCTATTCAGTATAGCATAGTATAGTATAGTATAGTATAGTATAGTATAGTATAGTATAGTATAGTATAGTATAGTATAGTATAGTATAGTATGCAAGTCCTTCAAGGAAGAATCAATGGATCTTGTTTGCATTCTCAATAGTAAATAATCGAATTTGGCAGTACTTCTCCTATTTTTCCTCCAACCTTCCCCAAATGCCAGATATCTCTCTTTATTATTTCCCAATGTCTTTCTTGATTTAGCTGTTACTCAGAAAATTCATTAAGGGCCAGAATGAACCAGACATGCTGGATGTCTCTTTAGAGTACTGCCAAGTTTCAGAAGCCATGAGTTGGGGATGAATCTGGCTCCAGAGGTAGAAGACAAATCTTATCTCCATCTTTAGTTCCAAAAGACAACTGAAAGTGAGTAGATTAACCAGTTTGGCAGATTATCACATACACATATATGTGCACACCACACACACACACACATCACACATACTCAACACATACTCAATCCCTACCACTAAGGCTGTGTTCTTCTCCTGTCAAACCACCAGGTGAAAAGGGTAAACCTCAGTCAATCACCTGCCTGGGCACACATATTTAGACATTCAACACTTTTCTGGAGAAAGTACCTGGATAAAGAGTTGAATGGCAAACTTTTCTTCATAATATTCTGCCATTCTGTGGCTACATCCTGTGTCTTAAAACTCTAATAAAAGTAAAATGGTTCCATGGGATTTTCAACAACTAACAACTAGAATTTTGTACTTTGCTTCATCTGCCTCTTTCTTCCTCTTTTAACCTGCTATCAAACAGCAAAGTAATTAAACTGTTAGTAGTGAATGACTATCTCATGAAATTGTCTTTCAGCATTAGAAAGCATTTTCAAAGGCAGAAAATATATCTTTGTTGGAATCCTTCCTGCAACACATTTTAATGGTCTCTTTCAGCATTTCTTGACTCCAAATGACTCCCTGTCATTGTGTCAGCTCCCAGGATAATGCCGGGTACTCCATAAACATCCAGTAATAGGACACAAGGGAAGCACTATTAGTGGTGTCCCTCTCCTACTGGGCACAGAGGTTTCAAAGTTCAAAACAACTGAGAGAAGAAACTTCATTTGTTCTCAATAAATTAATAATGATCCTTGGAGGGTAAGGAGGGGGACCAAGTTTTTTTTTTAGCACAAGTTTATTCTGAACAGATATACAATACTCCTACTTCGTGAGGAGTCAGGTAGAGCCATTAAAGAATAAATTTGATAATTCATGCTAAGCAGATATGTGTTCAAGAAGAAAAACCATGTGGTTTAAGGAGACTCAATAATCACTGGAAAGAATCTAAATTATTTTACTTACTTGTGAGAGGCCTAGGTAGATGGAGACTGTTTCAGATATATACAAAAATTTTCCTTCTTGATTTAGTGCAAATACAAAGCCATCCAGAGACTGCATGAAAAAAAAACCAGAGAGATATTAATAGAAATAATAAAGATTAAATAAAGCATTTTATTTAACACATAGTGAACTTAAGAACACTTTTTTTAAATATTTAAAAAATTCTAAGATATTTTAGTACTGATTATACATGAATAATGCTCTGAAATAAGATTTTCTGCTTTTCTTTATTTCAGAGACTTTTTAGCATCTCTGTCATTTTGATCAAGTATGTAAAGGTATTGTAGAAAATCAGGGCATTCTGATTTTATTACGCATTGCCCTTAATTTTTTTTAGATAAAGTAGTTACTGAGTTAAGTCACTAAGATTTTCTACTAAACAGTTAAAACTGTTTCTACTAAACAGTTAAATAAAAATTGTAATGAAAATACAGTGGTAAAAAGGGTTCCAATATGAAGAGCCTGTGAGCAACTATGGACATCAATAATTTGCTAACTAATAAAGGATTATGTCCCCCTCGCTCCCAAGGTCTATTGTGTTAGAACAAATGGGAAAAATCAATACATTATGAGTGAATGTTATGGGCTGAAACCTTACAAACTATAATCCATTTTGTAAAAGTCTGTATTAAAGTTTTATTGTCATAGATCTCATTCCTATTACAACTGCTAAAATAGAAGCAAAAGAGAAAAATTAAGGGTATCACAATTCATCTGTTATTTGAAACCAAGTTCACTTTGCAAATGCAGAATTGTATTGTCAGTAGGATAAGCAGAGTAAATCATCATGGACTCTAACTGAATTATGCCACTCAAACTGAGGATAAATTTTTTCTGAATACTTGTAATCCAAATGCATTTAAAGCCCCATATTATCCTCATGTCTATTGTTTAGTTCTATTTATTTTTAATCAGGTAGATTATACTTTAAAGATTAGTGATGTTCTTTAAAGTGCGAATGTGAATTGGGTAAGAAATGAAACCATACAGGTTATTCTAAGGTACTGACAAATCCTTAAATACAGCAATTTAAATAAGTATCCTAAAATTCATTTTGAAAGATACATGATTTCATATCTTATTAAAATATCAGTTTCTTACATCTATGTAAAAAAAGATATCTTCCTTCCTTCCCTCCTTCCTCCCTCCTTCCTTCAACCCTCCTTTCCTCCTTCCTTCTACCCTCCCTCCTTCACCTTCCCTCTCTTCTTTCCTCCTTCCCTTCCTCCTTCCTTTCTTCCTTCCTCCTTCCTTTCTCCCTCCCTCCTTCCTTCCTCCTTTCTTCTACTCTCCCTCTACCTTCCTCCCTCCCTTCCTCCTTCCTTCCTTTCTCTTTCCCTACTTCCTTCCACTCTCCCTCCTTCCTTCCTCCTTCCCTCCTCCCTTCCACTCTCCCTCTTTCCCTCCTTCCTTCTTCCTTCCCTCTTTTCCTCCCTCCTTCCTTCCCTCCCTCCCACCTACCCTTCCTCCCTTCCTTCCTTTCTTCCTTCTTTCCTTCCTTCCTTCCTTCCTTCCACTCTCCCTCTCTCCTTCCTTCCTCCTTACCTTCTTCCTTTTACTCCTCCATTCCTTTCTTTTTTCCTCCCTTCCCTCCTATCCATTCTCTCCCTCCTTCCTCCCTCCTTATTTCCTTCCTTCCTATTTCCTCATCCATACAACTCCACTGGCCAGAAACTGTAACAGTCAACCTCCTCTGACTTTTTTCTTTCTAAAAACAATTAAAATAACACATTGTATTAATCCACATGCAAAAGGCCAAATTATATGATTGACAAGCTGCTTGTCAAGATAACTAAATAATAATAGCTTATATTTATTGAATGTTATGTGTTAGGAATACAATGTCTCTTTCAATTTTCACAAGTACCATCTGATGTAATTATATTACTATCTACATTTTCTATACAAGGAAATAGAAACTTAGCAAAATTAGACAACATGTCTATCCCTAGAAAGTGGTAAGTTAGATTTCAATTTCTGACAGTTGGAGGCAGAAACTACACTGTCACTGAAAAAATACCAAACATTTTCTAATTAATTTTTGTCAATAAAAAATAAATTGTCGGGACTGGACATGGCTAACACAGGACAGACATGGGTTCAATCCCTGGCATCACATATGGTTCCCTAAGCCAGGAGTGATTTCTGAGTGCATAGGCAGGAGCAACCCAACCCCTGAGCATCACCCACTGTGTTCCATAAACCAATAAATAAGTAAGTAAATAATTAAATAAATTGTCATTACATTTCTAAAGCTAAAATATGTTTAGAGGCAGAGGCAAACAATAATGTTATAAGATTTGTGACTTTTTTTTTTGAATTATTATCCAAAGCTATATTGCTATGGGAGACCAATGGGGAATGGAATGACAAGAGGATTCAAACATCACTTAAAAAAAAAAAAAGATACTGAGGAAAGAGAAGTAGATAATAATAAAGGGAAAAAATAATGCACTCAAGAGAGAATATGGGCTGTTTAATAACAAGGAAAAGAATATTGAATCTTAACAGCACCCAATCAAGGTTTAGATAATGAAATTCAATATTCTTTTCCTTGTTATTAAACAGGCTAGAAAATTCTAGGAATGCCAGATCTTTTATACAAGAGACATGTTCATGGAATTGTTAGAGAATATTTGCAAGTTTGTTTTACTTAATTTAATTTTGAAGTATAAATTATATAGTTTAGGTAACATGGTTACAAAGGTATTAATATTTATGGATATTTTTTGTTTTGTCTTGTTTTGTTTTGTTTTTGTTTTGGGTCACGCCCAGCAGCGCTCAGGAGTTACTCCTGGCTCCACGCTCAGAAATTGCTCCTGGCAGGCTCGGGGACCATATGGGATGCCGGGATTTGAACCAATGATCTTCTGCATGAAAGGCAAACACCTTACCTCCATGCTATCTGTCCAACCCCAATATTTATAGTTTTGATATATGTGGCTAATATATCTCAGTGTCACCAAACCACCCTAAACCCTCTCTATTGTCCTTCTGCCACCTCTAGTTTGGGATATTGCTTGGCATTTGGAAGATTAGACTGAATTCCTTAAAGTACTCTGATAGATCCAGAGTAATTTCACTTTGCAATCTACATATGTCCTTTATTTTTCTCTCTAAAAAGGATCATGATTTTTAAAACATTATGCTCATAGCTCACATTTCTACTAAAATACGACAGTATGTTTGGGCACCATAGCAGGGGAAAGAAATATCTGGAGGCTAAACATCTGATGTTATTACGCAGCAGCGATCTAAGAACTGGCCAGTTTTGTTTGGCAAAAACAGAGGCACTGACACATGTTCCAATTTCCTGGTGAGATGAAAATGAGTCTAGGACTACATGACACAAAGCATCTAGTCAATTCAATTAAAAATAACAGCCAATTTGGTGGGGGGGATAAAATAACTAGTCATATTACTATATGTCATTACAGAGTTATCAAAAACAGATTAGTTAGTCACTTGATTTCACTTTTATATTTTTCAATTGGTATGAGCTGAATATCAACTCAGGTGTGAGTCCCCTATAAGTAGAAAATATGAAATGAGTACCAATGTAGTGCTCAGTAGTAGAGCACTTACACATATGTGAAATCCTATGTTTTATTCCCAGCACCACACTAAGTATCTTCTATGTATGTGCATATGTATATGTATACACACACATATATATGTTTATATATATATATATATATAATGAACTGGTGAGGAGAGACTCATGAAGTGGTTTTCAATGTTACAGGTGTATCCTTATTTCTAGTAAGTTGTATTTTGCTGCCTTGAAATTTTGAAGAGTAGCATAAATTTTGGTGTCCTAATTTTCAAAGTTAGGAGGAGTCAGGGAACATTAATCAGCTGGTCTTGGAAACCTAATGTGATTAATTGAAAAGTTCTGTGGTGTTTTTAAATTTTTGAATTGACAAAGCTACTATCTACTGAACTGTTTCAATCACTGCAGGCTACTTTTAAATTTTGTTAAACTGCCCACTGTTTTCAACAGGCACCAATTAAGATTCTGGGGTCAAAGGGTTAATTACATCTTCTTACTCACTATGTAGAAATTTCTGATTATTAACTAAGGTTGGATTAAGATGAAAAAGAACCTATACAAATGTTAATGCTAGTCTCTCCTTGAGAAGATTTAGTATAAAGCCAGGCTGAAATCTATCTGCTTTCCTCAAAGCAGATGGAGAATCAAATCTTAGAAGAAACAGTAAAATAGACATTTTAAAGGCATGCAAGTATCTGATTTATCAAGACAGTTTTCTTATTACTAAAACTAGTTCTTAGCTGTTCCGACAGGACTGATAGGAGATTTCCTCTGTCACATCCCAGTAAGTCTACGAGGTATACAGGCATGAGTGAGGCTTGCATACAGAGGCAGGAGCTACAACATCTCTGAATAGTAATGCCTATAATTATAATTTAGATCCCCTGACAACAGTGCAACATATAAAGTGTAAGGCACAGTTTCTTAACCCCCAAAGCTGAGTGCCTCTAACAGTATTTGCCAAATGATGAGGTTATTTCCTTGCAAGAGATGAAACTAACTATGGCTTTATGATTGAAAGTATACTAATGTTTAATGCATTGTGCTAAATGGATTTATATTTGTCAAAGTGGTTTTGTCTCTTGCCTTTTCTGTATATTCTATGGCAGCCAAATTTCCCAGTGAAATCTTACTATGTCGCCCTATAGGGAAAATTCCCTTTTATATATCTTCTTTGCAATTAGTGCTTCTTTCTTCTACATTCTAATGCAGAAGAGGAAAAAAAAAAAACAATCACCCCAAACTCGTTTCCTATGACCTAACTCCAGTTAGAGTGAAGAATTACCAGTAGGCTAGGATATTTTAATGACAGATTATTTTAAACTAAGTCTTCACCATCTGTTACACCCCCTAATTATGAATGCAAAAAGAACATATTTCACAATTACATCAGTAAAAAAGTAAGATATACGTGATTTAAATGCATACATGTACTCCATGTCCAATGCACAGTACATCTGTGATGTTCTTCTAGCACAGATACTTCGTTTAGGAAGAAAATACACATCCATGACAGAGTGTTCCTCTGACACTCAAATCTCACTCCTCCTTAACCCAGAGAATTTCAATGATATGACATAATTTTATTAACACAAGAATGACACATGAATTTGAGCACAATGTTAGCCAGTCATTCATCAAGAATCTTTTAAGAATGTTTTATAACTTAACAGTTTTTATGTTAATAAGAAGAGGTTGTATGAGCACAGTGCTTCTGCTCTCTGAGCAATGAGTTTGCATCAGGGGAAAGTGAAACTAGAAGCAGAAAAAAGTGAGTTTACTCTTGAATGAGTAGTCTATAATCTACAGAGAGGCTGTGAGAACATTGAACACAAAAGAAACTTTAAAGAGTAAGAGCAAGACTCTAAAAATGATTGTACTACTCTGTTTAAGTAGCAGATAAAAGAGAAGAAATAAAATATTTCTTAACATTTCTGGTCTTTGGATCCAAGAGTACATTGAGAGAATTTATTAAAATGTCATACTTCGGGGCCCGGGAGATAGCATGGGGGTAAGGCATTTGCCTTTCATGCAAAAGGTCACCGGTTCGAATCCCGGTGCCCCATATGGTCCCGTGTGCCTGCCAGGAGCAATTTCTGAGCATGGAGCCAGGAGTAACCCCTGAGCAGACACTATACTGCATGCACATGTACACAAACAAATGAACTCCCAGTTACATCAAGGAGAGCTGTAGAGGATAACTAGAAGGACACATGTAGATCTGTAGATGGGAAAGAAATTTTCTCCAATTTTTTCTTTAACTATAACTGAACTATAACTATCAAGCACTGTGCAGAGAAACAAAAGCCCAACTTTTAGAAATAAAACTCTAATTCAAGGATATTTCCACAAAGTGGGTAAAAATGTAGATCAAAGGTCTGGCTCTTAATTTAGCACAAAGGAATATCCCAGTATTTTTCTGCCTCCTCCAACTTCTTTTCACCCCATTCCAGTCTCCTTCTTCCCTCAATCCCCCAAAGCCATAATCAATAATAGGGTGTATAGCACAAGTTCATTTTACTAACATGTACCCTAAACAACATGTTTTCAAAACACAATCACAAAATTGAAGCTTTTAAGCCAAAGTATATTACTTTTTCCACCAAAAAAAAAAAATCAGAACAACCTATTTTAGTGCATTAGAACATCTTGCCCAAGAGCTTTCTAGAATGCTGAGCTGGTTATAAACAAATGCAGAAAGGCACAGAAAGCCTCTTGGTTCTTAGTCAAACCAGATAAAATGGAGGAATGTTGAGTTAGTGAACGTGAGATCATAAACAGAACAAAGACATCTGTTTTCTGAGGTAGTGTATCATGTTTTGCTTCTACTCATCAAAATCATACAATGTGGAAGCTGGGGATTTAAGTGCTGACACCTTTTTCTCTGGGATACTAGTTAAACTTTACATCCAGCCTTGAGGACTAGTTTTCTTGATGTGAACATTCAGCCAAATAAACTACAGTCTCTTGCATAAAGACAGTGCCCCACGTGGTGAAATCCCACATTACTTGGATAACATGAGGACTCCATATTACATGCAATGCTGGCTAAGAAATCAAAATCTGCTTCTCACAAACAATCTTTACTGCATGGATAAATTCCAACTAATTATTCAGAGGCACAAATATTGGAAACTGAAGATGACACATTTTTTCATGAGTGTTCATATGTGGGCCCCTCAGAATTCATAGACCTATTCTATATTATGAATATTTCTCTCTATATTTAGAGTTCCTTCTCAGGCTAAAGAAGGAATTTCCATATTGGCAGGAGTAACATTAGTACATTGTACTGGTATTGGAAGACCTAGAAATGTGGCTACTTTGCTTGATCTTTGTATATAGTACTGAGTTACACCCAAGAAGGAAAGGTTCTTTTAAGTATATATCGTACACGGCATAAAGAAAAGAACAAATAAAAATTATTTGTTGGACATTCTATAGACCTTAGATTGCAGTAAAGTATGGCATGGTATTTAATATATGTATATGCAATGATATATAGAAAACATTCTATAAAGTATTTTTAGCTCTAATATCTACTATTGAATATTATGATATATCTAGCATATTTCAAATTGCAACCTTAGAAGAGAACAAAGAGAAGGAAATAAACATTTATTAGACAACTTATATAAGATAAATGTTAGATGGGAGGCCAGAGCAGTGGGACAAGCAGTAAGGCATCTGCCTTGCCTGTGCTAGCCTAGGATGGACCATGATTCGATCCCCCAGCATCCCATATGGTCCCCCAAGCCAGGAGCTCTTTCTGAGCACATAGCCAGTAGTAACCCCTCAATGTCACCGGGTGTGGCCCCAAAACAAACAAACAAACACACAAAAAAGTGAGATGGATGTTATTTAATTCTATTTTACTGATAAAAATAACGAAGTATATTGCCCAATATCACCCTTATAACTGGTGTTAGAACTAAAACAGAAGTTGCTGTGAACTATCTCCCAGCTTCTGGGTATTTTAATTATTTTAATCATATCAGAGATGCTCAGAATTTCTACTTTGTAGGGCATTTATTTCCACAGAAGCAATTCTCATACACCTCCTCTTTTAGTCTGATGCATTAAAAAAAAAAAAAACAAAACAACAACAAAAAAAAACCTATCCTGAGTCCACAGTGCACACCAGGTCTAAATCAGCTTGTGATTCATAGAAGGGAACAAAATCAGGTCCCCACTGATTCTATGATAAGCTTTGTTTATTTTTCTTTATTTTCCTCAGGATATGGGCTGGGTCACTCCAGCTATACTCGGTGTTTAGTTCTGACTCTGAGCTCAGGCACCATCAGTGGTGCCAGAGATCAAAGCAGTGTCAGCTGTGTACAGGACAGGTACCTTCACCCATATATTTTCTCTTAGACATCTTACATGCTTTCTTAAACATAATTCATATTAATAAAATGAAGCAAGCTTAAAATGAAATTCATATGAGAAAAATGCTAGAGGTCAAAAGGTATTTCCATTTTTGATACCACTGGTACTTGATGGGGGTGACTCTATCCACACTGTGAGAGGAATAGTTCTCTCATAGAATGAGTCTTTAAGTTGAAAAAGTCTGACTTACAAAACTGCTTTACTGAGATATAATGATGGAATTTTAAGGCATTTTAAGTGTGAATGATTAATTTTGTATATATAAACAGATTATGAAAGAATTCTTCATCTTTAGCTCAATTATCCCTCATGTATTTATTTTTTTAGAATTTATAAATGCACAGTTATTACCAAATCACATTGAAATTATCTTGCTTTGTAGGAATGAACCAGTAGTTAGAAGCAGAGAAGGGACAGGTAAGAATACACTGGTTGGTAAAATACACACATCTCACAACAAAGAACAGATGGTGGTCAAGAAATGCACACAGTGCCAGCAAGGTCATAGACCGGGCAGCACACTCATCCTGTTCTCTGTTCCAAACTTTCTCCTCATTTAGATTTATTTACTTTATCATTTACATATATACATATGATACACATATATCTATCAAGGTTAAAATAACATTGCATTGATATGGAATATCTAATTTACCACCACATTTATTTAGAAATACATCATTTTTTGATGCAAACTTGACTGATATTGCTATACACATTCATATACATATACATAAAATCATATTATGACCTGAGGGTACTTATATTTTCCCAAAACAAGCTCTTTAATTCCAGGGAAAGAGTGTATAGTATATACCAGGCCCTGAATTTTATCACAGGTACTGCCAGATCCTCTTATTCCCACAATGCTAGTGCAGTCTGGGTGTCCTCCTCTCAGTAGCTGGGTGTCAAAGCCTCTTCAAGAGAAAATAATAAGAGATTTGTACATGTATTCCTTTTGGTAAGGAGTTTGTGTCAGGAGTAGTAACAATGATTAAAGAACCCTGTAATGAACATAATATATTAAAAGACCATTTAGATACCTGGATAATAATCTCACATTCATATACATTTTATTTTGAAAAATATTTATTGGTACCTCTAGGGAAAAGATATTAAAAGCATTTGTACTGAAAGGAACTTGATTGTTATAAATATAGTTGCCATGATCCCTTTTGTTTATGTTGTCCAATGTGACATATCCCTCAGCTTCCAATTGTGACTGGGGATTTCTTTATCTCTATAGCCATAGGAACTGAAAAAGCAGTCTAGAAGTCTGATGTACAAGGATTGACGCATGTTTAAATTTGCCACTCTTGAATCTCGAAGAAACTGCAGAAACTCCCAGGTAGACAAGAACTCTGAGACCTTATTGAAATGGGTTTTTTTCTAGGCCTCACTCTTCTGAAAAACCCAGCAGTCCCAATCATATTTAGCATCCCCTTGCATATAAATGATCCAGTTCCATGGCTCTACAACTAATCTTTTTTTTTTTTTTTTGGGTCACACCTGGCAGCGCTCAGAGGTTACTCCTGGCTCTATGCTCAGAAATTACTCCTGGCAGGTTTGGGGGACCATATGGGATGCCGGAATTCAAACCACAGTCCTTCTGCATGCAAGGCAAATGCCCCACCTCCATGCTATCTCTCCAGCCCCTCTACAACTAATCTTAAAGATATTTCATGTTATTGAATCATCCCAGTGTCACATCTCCTGGAGTGCAGAATTACATGTGTTGCCATGCAACACCTGCAAATTTCAAAGTATTGAGAATCCAGGATCAGCCCAGAAAAATTGATGAGAAATTTATAGAGAACCTCACTAAGATCAGTGAGCAAAATCATAGCATAGAACACTCATGTAGCACCAAAGAGCTCAGTAAATCCTATGACTTTAGTAAAAAAAATTGCAAGATAAAATATTTTTCACAAAATTTTTTCTACTGAACTATTTTTCATAGATCAATTTTGTTGCAACAAGAAATATAAGGTAACTTCTTTTGCATCTGCTAAAGGGGCAGGCTTTGGGTGAGGGTGGAAAATGCCAGTGTATGTAACCAAAATAATGAGCAGTGTAGTCAAGTATGACATCACAGTTAATGAGCAGTCAGAATGAGTGTGTAACCTCTGAGGGTCAACACATATGTACAACTTCATAGAGTCAGTGCAAGTGTGTCACCCATGTATCGCAGCAACAACTACTGCTATAAAGTAATTATTGATTCAAGAAAAATGTTTGTTGCAATATAAACTACTTTGGGCCAGCTAAGGGAATACACTTGAGGGTGGGAGGGTAAGAAACTGGAGGCATTTGTAAAAAATAATCACATTGGTTATGGGATTGGTGTTGGAACACTGAATGCCTAAAATAACTGTATTGTGAACACTTTTGTAAATCATGGTGTTTAAATAAAGTTTCAAAATTTAAAAAAATTAGTTGCCATGAACTGAACTATATTCCCCACAAAACTGCATGTTGAAGTCCCATATGATCATGTTTGGAAACTAAGCTTTTAAAATGTAAAGTTAAAAGGGGTCATAGTTGAGGTCCCAATTCTATAGGACTTTATTTGTAGTACCAGAGATCCTTCCAGTCTCATACCAGCAAGTCTCTACCACCAAGCCACATTAGTAGTTTTCTGCTTGTGTGTTTGTTTTGCTTAGTTTTCTTGGTCAAATACAATGATGCTTTAGGACTTACTCCTGACTCTATACTTGTGATCATCTTTGGTGGTTACTCAGAAAATGATATGCAATGGTAGGGAGTAACTCTTGGTCATCTATGTGCAAAGAAAGCACTTTACCTCCTTTACTACCTCTTCCCTGGAAAGAATAGAGATTTGTTTTTAGTTTAGGGGCCACACCCAGCAATACTCAGGGCTTACATTTGGCTCTGCATTTAGTGATCTTCCTGGTAGGTTCAGGGGATCATATGTGTTACTGAGGATCAAACCCAGAACAAATAAGTACAAGGCTAATGTCCTGCATGCTGTACTGTCTCTTCAGCCCTAGGATCAGTAGTTTTGTCAGAGAATGGGTGAGTTGATGTCTTTCCAAGAGCAAGCAGTGAAGCAAAGGTCAAGAGAATCCACAGTAAAAAATGCCTCGCAAGCCAGGATGAGATTTCTCAGAAGAATACAACCATGCCAGCACCTAGATCTTGGCCTCAAGAACAATAAGAAAATAAACTTTTATTGTCTATGCCCACCAATCTAAGGTATTTTATTACATTAGAGTGAGAAGCTAAAAAAGTAGTTTAGAAAGTTCTGATTGGGAAAATAGTTGGGCCATGAAAACCTTCAATAATAATCTCAGGAAATCATTATAATAGTCTCTGCTCTTTATTTTCTATATCACTCATATAATTAATAATTAATTTTTACTAGATACACATAAAGCTATAAATATGATAGAATGATAATAGAAAATAGTATTTGGTCTCTGGAATTGACAAAGCTTAGAAATGCTTTAAAAATCTTTTTCAAGTAATTGCGCCTCTTCTGGGTCCAACATTTACAATACTGAAATCTTTATATTGGTTTTTTGTGCATTCCAAATGCTTAGAGGCTACATTGCTTCACTGCCTTAGCTCCATACAAAGCAGAGATACACATTTATGTGAAAATCAATTATTCTGATGGAATTGGGAGCCTGGTCTTGAATGATCTTGGCATAAACAATTTTGTGTACTGCTTGCTATAACTCTCAGCTGCTTTGCTGACTTTCTATTTCAATTTTGTTTGAATTTGGATTTTGGTGGTATTCAGAGGCTACTCCTGGCTAGAGTCACATTTAGGAGACCATGTGATACTGGGGGTTGAGTCCAAGACATCAACAAGAAAAGCATACAATCCAGTCCTTTGTATTATTTCCTTGGCCTTTCACTTACTATTTCATTTCACAGTCATTACCAAGTCCTGGTTAGAAAACTCCAGGTTACCCTGCTGGGTCAAAGAGCACTTATCCTACTTGGGACTTTGAAGAATAGCCTTAGTTTTGATCCATGCTCCATGTAAGACAGGTAAAACAAAAGAGATTGTGAATCTGGACTGTTTGCTAGCATGCTTGCATATATATGAAGTCTAACATTAATAATCATAAGAAATCTTCAGAGAATGTCTAGATGGTAACTTTTCAAGCAGGACAATTTAGAATGAAATGCAAGGTATATATTAAACAACATACTTAATTTATACCAATAAAAGCAATGGAGCTTGACTGTGTATTTTGGTATCTCTACATGTCTAAATCAGGAGGATATGAATTTTGAGCACTGGTAGTTTCATGTGATAAAGATATTAATAGGGAAAATAAATTGTAGTATTTTTCAGCAACTTCCTAAAAAATAAGTCAATCTTTTATTAACAGATGAAAAATGATTTGTAGTTCTCTTCCTCTTTGTGATCTACTTCAGTGACTCTCCTGATGGAAAAAGATTTCATTGTCAGTGTTGGAGAGTGACTGGGTATTTTAGTTTGAATTTACAGGATCAAAAAGTGCTTGAACCAAATTCTTAGTGAGAATTAATAGGAATCACAGGATGGAAATTGTCTATAGAGGTGCATTACTGAAATGCAAGAAAAAGTCTACAGTGCTGACCTTTAGATTAGAAATAGGGTATGTTAAAATGATCAGAAGATCTGTATTTGGTATGAACTACTAGGCTTCCTATCATCTTGCCTCTAAAACCCATCAAAGACAATCGATTCAATTATTTTGTCTCAATGGATAATTCAAATAATGACTCTGAAAGTTATTTTTTTAAAACAGAAGCACTCATAATTGTTTAGAAATATGTGAAAGGTTACATTTAGGCCCTTAAAGTCAAAGTTTTTACTAGAGCAATGTGTTGTGCATGTCAAAAGGCGATTTAGACTCAATAAATGACTATGAACTGATACCGTTGCCTGAAATTTCTCAGGTACAGATCTGTTCAGTACATATTGCTAAACCTGGAAATTTGCCTATAGATAAAAATACTGTAAAGTTACTCACATGTGCTCTCATAATTATCAAATATAAATGTATCACTTCATGTAACTAATATTGATATCATATCTATTTCCTGAGTCAGGAGGAAGTTTCAAAGATTTTACTCAGATAGAATCTGTCACAGTATGTTATTACCACACGAAATTGTACTTTTTCCTGAAATATTTAGTGGAGTAAGAGATTTACAATGACATACCAGATATCTGCCAATAAATGGCAGACCTTGTATTTTCATTTTTTCCTAAGCAGTACATTAGTGTTCATCTGATGGGCAAGTGTATCTTGCCCTGCTCTTTATCTTAGACTATTTGGCACAAGTTGACCTAGAGCATCACCTTAGCTAAACTTTGTAACACCTAACACACATGAGTAAACACTAGATTAAATGTTCACTATGATTCAGGGTCATGTGGATTATTAAAGTTGTAAGAGCCATAACATTATATACCCTACAAAGGATTCAACATAATGATAATTTTGGCTATGCATGATCTATTTAGAAGCACTAATGCACCAATTTATAGTAAATTCAGAAGAAATTTTTAGTTGGCCAAACTGATAACTCATGCACTTAGACATCTTAAATCAATAGTTTCAGTCTAGTTCTCATGTGCACAATGATCCATTTTCCAACTTGTCTTAAATATCTCAGTATATGTTAGAAAAAAATCATTTGAGAATAGGTATATTGCACCATTCAATGCATTTGATGAATGTCAGTTCAGCCACTCAATGAGGAATGAACTTCATAAATCTATTTAGCCTACAGAATTTATTATGGCCTCAACAAGATAGCCTTAGAATACCTTAAGCCACAACTGTCATTTCCCATTTAGTGTGTTTCAACCCTTTATGTCAACGCCATTCAAATTGCCAACAATAGTGGGATGAAGGGGCAATCATATTGATTAAATTCCAAGTATGATTTTTAACTTGGCCCTGTGCCTGACTTTTTTTAAGATCTGGGTATTTGAACTAATAATTATTTTTATTATAAGAATGTTCCTTTTTGTGACTGTATAGAATTCCAAGACCGTAGGAGATTAACTTCATAGTTAATTTTCCACTTGGATCTATGAAAGACTCTGACAATAAGTCAAAATTTTTATGAAGAGAACTAATAATTTAAGAAAAATGATTCAAATTACAATGTATTTTAGACATAAATATAGAATTTAAGTAGACACCATCCTTTCCCTGGAAGGTTGTTGGAAAATATAAGGGAGTATAAAGTTATCAGGGTTTGGTGTCAAGTACCTCACTTTCAAATTCTCATTTCAGCTTCTTTCACTTTTTTTGGTACTGTTATTTCCTTCTACACTTCTATCACCTGCGTTTGCATTCATGTTCATGCACTGAGTGAATGTGAGGATAGTAGAGTGCCTTCCTGAGGGTAGTATGTGTACTATACTTCCAATCTATGGACCCAAAAAGTTTGTTCTATAATTGTCTGTTCTAAAAAGCTATCTTGGGTAGTAAAATGAAGAGAGGTATGTCTATACATCTGACTCACAGATGTATAATTACTAAAAATTCTACAGACCAATAACAGCTCCAGATTTGAGCAGGCAGCTATATACCTTGTGTGATTGAATATTGGTGATAAATTCTTCCTGCCTCCAAAAAGATTTGTTCATTCTAGCTTTGACCTTTTCCAACAAGTGAGATTTGTTTTATTGTATTGCTTAGGGGGGCTTCTCTTTAGTAATAGAATGACCTACTTTAATTTCTACTTAAATGTTTCATAGGCTAGAAAGTGACTTCCCCTCAAGGATCAAGCCCCTAAAGACTCAAATTGGCCTCTGTGCCCTAATAGAAGACTTTTATCCCAAAGCAAATAAAAAATATATTAAGGGTTTTACAAACACAACCTTAAGCCTTTATCATTTTCTGTATGCTACTTCTGTTCACATTATAAGAAATGCACTTGCTTAAGACATTTGTTGCTCTTCTACACTGAATGTTTTTCCCTCTCCCCTTCTTCCATAAAAGACACCTCATATGCAAGAATTGAGATAGTATTATTGTGTTTGCTTTTTCATAAATGGCATGACCTATAGAAGTAGCCTCATAGTACACAGAGTTGAACTTCAACATAGGTGTAATGTACCGTATGGCAGTACATTACTGCCGGATTTAACCATATTCTTAATTCCAATTCAGCTAATAAGGGTAAAACAGTGTAATTGTGACCGACTAGATGTGATTATTAAAACTCTATGACACAGTATTCCCAGCCTTTCCCTATAATGTCAGCAAATAAATATTATACAACTTTTTTATGTATTTTTCACATATTCTCAAAAAGTAATTCCTCTTTACATTGGGTCCCCATTCGCATATTAAACCATATTAATCAAAAATTTTAATTACAAGAAGTTACATAAACCAACCATTTTTAACAGAATGAAGATCCTTATCCAAAACCCAGTGGTTTTTTTACTCTATTAAAATAAGATAATAATATGATATATGAATTAATCATGTTTGTCTCTTTAAGATAAAAATCTTTATTTCTTAGAGTGCACACAAAAGAATATTGGTTGTAGCAATTTACAAGAAATGTTTTGAAGGAAATGTGTTACTAATGTCCTATTCTGATATATAGTAAGAAATTTGAATGAACTACTCAAGAGAATATTTAGATTTAAATATCGTGTTGTGAAGAGAAGACAAACAGTAATATTTAATTGTTTAAGGATACAGCTGAAACATTAGGACCTATCACATAGCCATCTTTCTACTGAGGTCCATTAACAGTAGGATTGCTGACAGAGGAAAGAGCTAAATTACTTTAAAGTGATTCTTTCATATCCTTCCTGAGGGTTTTACAAGGCCCTCATGCAAAAAGAATAAATAGTACTATCCATGTTCCAGCAAGAAACCGGTAAAGTAAGGAATACTTGAGTTTTACCTAGCCTTGGTAAGTAAAGTCTTAATAAATACTGTGGCAAATAAGCAGAAAAGAAAATTTTTTGTATTCAACAGGAACTAGAAATTGACATCTAGTAGTCCTAAAATTCAGTGTAATTGTCTTATATAAAAGTCTACAAGAGGGGGCGGGGCGGTGGCGCTGGAGGTAAGGTGCCTGCACTAACCTAGGACGGACCTAGGTTCGATCCCCCGGTTCCCCATATGGTCCCCCGTGTCTGCCAGGAGCGACTTCTGAGCGAATAGCCAGGAGTAACCCCTGAGCGTCACCAGGTATGGCCCAAAAACCAAAAAAAAAAAAAAAAAGTCTACAAGAACTTGGGGCTGGAGTGGTAGTGCAGCGGTAGGGCACTTGCCTTGTACGAGGCTGACTCAGAACAGACCTCAGTTCGATCCCAAATGTTCCATATGGTCCTTCAAGCCAGGAGCAATTTCTGAGTGCATAGCCAGGAGTAACCCCTGAGCATCACCAGGTTTGGTCCAAAAACCAAAAAAAGGAAAAAAGAAAAAGTCTACAAGAACTTAAAGCAAAAATGAACAAAAATTTAGGAGCAAAGCAGTGAAGGTAGCAGTTGTAATATTTTTTTAGTAACTTGCACTGAAACATACTAACATTGAAATAGGTTTTATGCCAATTTTGTATTGTTTCTATTGTTCCTTCTTTGCAGGTAATTGGAATCATATGAAAGTGGATATGAACTAGAGAAATAATTGTTTCTAAGATTCCACAAACTGACTTAATGTTCTAGAGGATAGCTGAGGTACTGAAGTACAGAAAGGAAGAAAAGAGTAGGCCAATATTTATTGAGGTTATTCTCTTTTAGCATGCTTTACCTCAGTAACTACCTTCTTTAAGTACACACCACTAATCTGCTGTGATGAATAAAGAAAAGAATATTCCTAGATGTTAAAGCCTTTTATTTACTTGACAAGTTTTTTTTCCTAAATTGGTACTATTTACCTTCAAAGAACACCCATTCTTCAAGTTATAAACTGAGACATGGGAAGGTTACTGGCTGCCTTGAACTCAGAAAGCAGAGGACAAAGTCTCTTATGATATATCTCAGGATCTGTGGGCTTTACAGAAGACCAATATCTTGCTCATATTGCATGTGTGTGTGCATTTGTATGTGTGTGTGCATGTGTGTGTGTACCATCGTTACTTCTTCATATAAAATAATTGACTGACTGAAATTCTTTTTTGGGCCACACACAGTGACATATTGCTGAGGGACCCTATGGGACACCAGGGGATAAAACTGGGGTCAGTCCTTGGTCAGCCACATGTAAGGCAACACCTTACCACAGCGCCACCGCTCAGGCCCATGACTCGATATTTTTAAGTTAAATGCCTACAAATGGAAGACAGAGACATAAAATCTTAGGATTTTTAGCAAATTTTCTGTTTTATTCAGTACTATTTGTATCCTACTTAAGTTCAGTACCGTGCTTTGTTGCTTTCTGAAGAAATTAAGAGGATTCAAATGGAAGATAAACATTAGTTAGATGATTAAAAGATAAAAGATTTAGGGAAAAGATACATGGGCCAGATTATTGATAGCCTGGTGAAATTCCAGTGTGTTAGACTAAGTTAGGCTCCTCAACTGAAGTTGAAAACTGGACTTTACATTTGGTGATGGATACATGCAATGTCTAGAACCTGAGTAAAAAAGGAAGTAAAGAAAAAAGATGGATGACTGAAGAAAATCATGTTGCCTCCTGTTGGACATTCTGGAAGGCCAGTCGTAAGAATGGCCGACAAGAATAGCTTAAGTTTGATCATGCTTTATTATCTCACACTAGTGAGATAATGGAATGTATTAACTATACTAGGGGGGTTTGGGGGACAAAAATCCTTATTCTCTGTTGGTATGGATGTAAACTAGGTCAGCATCTTTTGTAATCTGATAATAGGGGCCCTCTGAGCACAGAATAAGGCAAATAACCGACTACTGCTGGTTCTGACCAATAGCCATTCCCTCCAAATAATAGAGCTACAATATGAATCACAATTCAACTTCTTGGCATCTATCCCAAGAACACAAAAATACTAATTCATAAAGATGTATGCACACCTAAATTGAAGTGGTTAGCACAAAAGCCAGAATTTGTAAGCAACCCAAATATACAATTATAGATGAATAAGTTGTGTTATATATAACAAACACATACTGCATAACTAAGTAGTTATAAGAAAATATACGGAAAAAAATGTACTTTGATCAAATTGGAAGGATTATAGTATACTATTAAGCTAAATCCGAGGAAAAGGGACAAACAACATACTATATAACTCATCTGTGGTATGTAGAGAATCAAAACAAAATAATAGGTAGTAATGAATAATGATAAACCCTTTCCTTTGATTACATAACTACAATGATCAAACAAGGAGGGAGAGCTGAGGCTGAGGAGGAATTAATAAATGATATATGGACATTGCTAGAGGGTCTTGGGCACTTTGGTGTGGTGAGGTGTAGCACCTATACACAAAGACCATAAACATTAACGCTATTATAAGTGTTACCTTAACTACAGCAATAATTAAGAAGACTAAATTTAAAAACCTGACTTTGCCTAAATTTAGAGAGTATGCATGTATAAGTCTGTGTAAAAATTAGACCCTAAAGCATATCTCATTTCGTGATTCTAATTTTTATTCGAAGGACTTCAGGAGAAAGTTCTGAAAAATGTCAGGCTAATAAAATGGGAATATGTAGGGCCGGCATGGTGGCACTAGAGGTAAGGTGCCTGCATTGCCTGCGCTAGGCTAGGACGGACCTAGGTTCGATCCCCTGGTGTCCCATATGGTCCCCCAAGTCAGGCGCGATTTCTGTGCTCATAGTCAGGAGTAACCCCTGAGCATCACCGGGTGTGCCCCCCCAAAAAAGGGAATTTGTAATCAAATATGTCCATATAGTTATGCTAAGATGCTTAGGACACCAGGAAAACTCAAACAAACAGTTCAGGAGAAAAGTCAAATGGGTAGCTACCACAGAGAATGCTGGAGGAGTTTCTACCTGCCTACATAAGATAGTTATGAAAGTATCATGGGGAAAAAGAAGCTTCATAGGGAGAAATTAATCTAATCTAGGTGATAAATAGACATATTCAGCCCACATATACGCACTTTACTGGCAAGATGGACACTATCCTGCACTGACCTGACTTCAAGAAGCAAGCAGAAAATGGGCATGGGAGGATCTTGTGCTTTCATTCAGAAATAAATGCCTGGCTTTCATCCACTGAACCCTTTTGTTACACTAATGCTCATATGCACTAATGGAATCATCCTCTAGGGGGTATAGGCTTTTCCCATTTTAAAGATAGGGATATTGAGCCACTGAATGGCTCTTACACTTGTAAAGGTGCAGGCAATTTTCACAATCAAGTGTTCTATGTGTGAAGCTGAGAAATGTAACCTGTGGGCAATGATCAGTGATGGTTCAGATATCTTAATTATCCGACGATTTAAGAACCAGGTTTCTATCCAACCCCAGTCTGTCACAGCATCAACTGTTCTTGCCAATATTACAGCTTTAAGCAGCATTTACTCTGTTGGTGAACACAGCGTGTGGTAAAATGATTTAGCATCATGAATAAACACATATGCTTGCTTGGGTCCAAATTTTAGAAGTGACAAACCCATTTTCTGGCCCATGATTTAATGGACTAGAAACAAACTAAAAGGTACATAATTTACCATGCATGAACAAATAACTCCTTCTGTAGCAAGTGAATATTTTGATATCAAGTGCTGCACTTAGAGCTACTAATTCATTTTCTAACATGTGTGCATATATGTATACCATGCACATCACACTAATCTCCACATACTCTTCGGATGCATTGAAACATCACTGAGTATAGAGCTTAATGATAATGGGTGTCTAATACCATAAAGAAGCAAATCTGATTGGGGAAAAAAAAATAGAAACATGAAACCAAAGCTTAATAAAAAGATGCTACTCTAAGCAGCAACAAAAAGTGCCAATAGATTACCCAGCTTCAAACACAAATAACCATGTAACTGATTTCTGCAGCTTGGGATTGGAGCCCTCTGCTTATATGTTTTCCCAACAGACAGGCACGTCTTTATACTTTGTCTTGTTCCCATTTTATGTTTACATTTTATTTTCTCATTCCCTCTCCTGAATCCCCCTGCTTCAAGTTTCCAGCACAGTGTTGACAGAGTCCTTGCTGGAATCAGGGAGGTTGAAGAGATTCCGTATTTCTCTTCTCTTAAAATGTTCATTCTTTTCCCCCTCTCTTCCCAGAGACTAGATAAGTTTACCCAAAAAATAAAAAGCTAATACAACCTTTAGCTCATCAACAAAAGTATGTCTTGTTGTAGCCAGGAATAAGTTAATAAAACAGGGAAAAGGCTTAGTGGCTTAAAAATCAGCTCCTTGGGGTTATGAAGGAACAATGTTGTTTTTTCTTGCCAGCGTGCGAGGATTTAATTAAGTGATAACAGTCACCTTGGGGTGGCCGTGCAGGCAATAATATCTAGGTGAAGAAAAATGCTGAAGAGAGTTGAGTACAGTCAATTTATCTTCAGAGAAGGCAATAAATGAACAAAGCATAGGTATTGGGCTGATTGTTTTGCAATGTTTCCATTACCGATAAGCATCAAACAAAAGGGGACAGATTGGCTATTTTCAGTCTCTGAAATGTACTAAATACAGAGAAAGGAAATGAAAAAAAAAATCCTGTGAGGTCATATCCTCACATTCTAATTACAGACAGTTTGGTAATTATTCAAGCTAAACATAGAACATGGGACATTTTCTCTTGACACAAAGATGGGAACACAGCTGAGTTGTGTACGTATGACAAATTTGAACATTTTTGTTCTGCCAAAAAGAAGAAATGGAAAAGAGGTGAGTATAGAGAGAGGCTGGCTTGGTGGTTGGCCCTAGAAACAATAGATGTTCTATGCCCAAAGATTAAATTTGAAGGCCTTGAGGGTTTAGGGAAATGGGGATAAGAAATGTTATGATTAAGCATTGAGAATATCCTACAAATAACCAAAGACAAGTCCCCAGACATTGACATGATCAGTCCTGCATAATACTAACAAATAATCATGAGGTCAGCATAAAATCATTGGAAACGTCAGGTCCATAGAGACTCTTAGTAGAGGCACAGTATTTGTGGACACAGAAAAGGCTGAAGCAAGGTTTCAATGGAATGTGAGCTAATCCTTGGCTGATAAAGCCAACAGGATACTACCTACATTCAGTAGCTTTATATTTTGTTTGTTTGTTTTTTGGTTTGGGGGCCACACCTGAAGACGCTCAGGGATTACTCTGGCTCTAAACTCAGAAATCGCTCCTGGCTGGCTCAGTGGATCTTATGGGATGCAGGGAATTGAACCTAGGTTGGTCCTGTGCTGGCCGCGTGCAAGGCAAAAGCTCTGCCATTGTGCTATCACTCTGGCCCAGTAGTTTTATATTTTGAAGGGAAGAATGGTATGTTTTGGGAGAGGAGCATGGCAAAAAATAAGTAAACTTTTTTTAGAGCTCTAGGTCTATTTTAGGGTATGATTTGGGAAATGGCTCCCAATCAGTGCTTAGGAGACTGGGTACTGCTGGAGAATCAAGTCTTGGCCTTCTGCACGCAAAGCATGTACTCACTCCACTGAGCTAACTTTCTGGCCCTATTTGTAATATATAAAGAAGAATAGCAGCAATGCAAAACTTCCATCTACCCTCTTTTAGTCTCATAGATGGATCTCCAAGCACCCTATAGAAGTCATTAATTCTAACATTGCTTCCATTTGTTATAAGAAAAATGGGAACGTTGCACTGGTGATGGGTGGTGTTCTATACATGACTGAAACCCAAACACAACTATGTATGTAATCAAGGTGTTAAAATAAAACAAACAAACAAAAAAAAAAAAGAAAAGAAAAATGAGGTGCTAAGGTTAAATGTAACTTGTCTAAGACACTCAACCTGTTCATGTTACAGTTCTGATCCTTAATTCCCACACTCTTTGTCTGCCAGATTGCCTTCTTAGAGACCGAATTACTTCCCTTTAAGAGTTCAGGTTCGGGGGGCCCGGGAGATAGCATGGAGGTAGGGCGTTAGCCTTTCATGCAAAAGGTCATCGGTTCGAAACCCGGTGCCCCATATGGTTCCTCGTGCCTGCCAGGAGCAATTTCTGAGCATAGAGCCAGGAGTAACCCCTGAGCACTGCCGGGTGTGACCCAAAAACCACAAAAAAAAAAAAAAAGTTCAGGTTTGGGGGACGGAGAGATAGCATGGAGGTAAAGCGTTTGCTTTGCATGCAGAAGGACGGTGGTTTGAAACCGGCATCCCATATTGTCCCCTGAGCCAGCCAGGAGCAATTTCTGAGCATAGAGCCATGAGTAACCCCTGAGCAGTGCCGGATGTGATCCCCCACCCCACCCCCACACCTCAAAAAGAGTTCAGGTTCAGAGCTCTGCACTTTCAACAGAGCTGAAATTTAAAACAACAACAAACAAACCTGTCCTAAAGCTTTGCCCTCCACTTCCCTAGATATAACTACAGACTTCTCAGTGAAAAGTTGATCTGGCAGGGCAACAAGTCAGGGACCTCTTTTTTTGAGCTGGATTGGTTAGTGCAGAGAGAAACAATAAGGAACAGATTAGGAATGTTTCAGGGGACAGGTAGTTAAGGTTCTGGACCCTTCTCCTCAGCTCTTGAGCACAGTCGGAACATGCTTCATTCCTTCCTTTTCCTCTATAGGATATACAAAGAATTAAGTCAGTTTGATGATGCATTGAGAGGGTGCCCACATAAGAAAATGAGTAAAAATCTCAAGATCAAATAAAAAAAATAATATCACCAGAACTTTGGCATAGATACTGTGCCATCTGACATGAAATTTATGACAGATTTATAAATTACAAAATGTGATGGAGTCAATGATATTTTCAAAAAATAAAAAAGTTCTCACAGTTATTAGGGGTAGTATGGCACTATTGTCTTACAATGACATGAAAAACTGGTACTTCTCCAGTTCCTAAAACAAGAGAAAATTATTTTTATTTTAAACAAGCCTTCAAGTCAATAAATAAATCAGGGATTGCATTTAGGAGAAATGGGATTCACTCTTCTGAGGTTTCCCCATCTCTTCCAAATACTTGTCAGTGCTTTCTCATAATAAAAATAAAAATAATTCTCCTAGGTCTGATGTCAAGATTTAGGTGACAGGTCCCTTTATGACAGCAGATATTAATACTAGATGACTGGGCTTCTTGTTGACAGCTGTCCAGACAGACTCTCTAAGAGCCAAAGTGTTTAAGGAATTATTTACTCTTTCATTCCAAAGAGATCTGTAAAACACTGAATGCAGGGATTTTTGAGCTTTATTATGCTTTGGTTTTGGCAAACTGCAAAACAGCAGAAAGGAGACCTGACTAGCCCTGTACCTTGAATGAAGGAAGATGCTCCATATGCATTAATTGATTCATTAGGATTAGTTTTCTGGTGTGACTGAGGGTGGGGGCCCTTTAATTAAAATGGTCCTCTTTGGGGTCTAATATCAAAGATACTAAATGAGATAAAGACAACCAATTAGCACATGTTGCACTCCATAGTTATATCAATTTTTTTTCTTATTTTAACAACCTAGAACAGTCCAACCAAACACACCCATTTGTTCCCTGATCTTTTTTGTCTATTTGTTTTGTTTTGTGGCCACACCTGTTGGTGCTCATGGGTAACCCTAGCTCTGCATTCAGAAATTTCTTCTGGCAAGCTCCGGGGACCATATGGGATGTTTACCTTGCAAACATACCCCTGTGCTATCTCTCCAACCTCTCCCTAAGCTTTAAATGGAGCTAGTTACTCTTTTTTTTTTTTTTTTTTTTTTTTGGTTTTTGGGTCACACCCGGCAGTGCTCAGGGGTTATTCCTGGCTTTATGCTCAGAAATTGCTCCTGGCAGGCACGGGGGACCATATGGGGCACCGGGATTCGAACTGATGACCTTTTGCATGAAAGGCAAACGTCTTACCTCCATGCTATCTCCTGGGCCCCTCTTTTTTTTGTTGTTTTTTTGGGGAGGCCACACCCAGTGATGCTCAGAGGTTACTCCTGGCTGTGCGCTCAGAAGTCGCTCCTGGCTTGGGGGACCATATGGGAAACCAGGGGATCGAACCATGGTTCGTCCTAGGCTAGCGCAGGCAAGGCAGGCACCTTACCTCCAGTGCCACCGCCCGGCCCCTAATTACTCATTTTGACAAAGTACATTGCACAACCCAAAGCAGGCCATGGAACAAGGAAGTTTAAATACTTGCTAATAGCTAAAAGTTATGCTCACCATCTGGGCTGAGGTAACAGGCCTGAGATGTAAGCTGCCAACATGAACCTTCCAGACTTTGAGTAGTGAGTGATCTGTGAGACAGAAGCATTTGTATCTCAAGATTTTGCTCTTCTTTGGAGATGACTCTCATTAGGCACTCCCTGAGGCATGGGCATGTTGAATTACTCCTGGGCAACTATCCTTTCTGTTCAAGGTCAACTGAGTCCCTACTCTAATAACAACAGTGATTTCCTATTAGTGTCTTGATGACTGGTAACATTAATGGGTTAAAGATAATCTGCTCCAAGGACTTAAGAAGTGTGACAACCTCATGATGCAACCCAGGTTGGGTGCTACTTTAAGCTTATTTTTCTCAATTGCATTGTTCATTTGGCATCATTGTCACCATCTGTGCTGGATCCCTTATATGAGACACTGAAATAAGGTCAATGGTCCCATTGGCTTTATAAAGTTCATATTCAAAAAGACTGGTTTAAATGCAGAGACTAAAATTCTGTCCACAAATGTCTGTTAATTTATGAACTAGCCATACTCTCTAACAACTGACCAATTTAAAGTTTTTGTCTGTGTTGAAATCGCAGTTTACCAAGTTACTATTAAAAATAATACATTGGGGCCGGGTGGTGGCGCTGGAGATAAGGTGCCTGCGCTAACCTAGGATGGACCGCGGTTTGATCCCCTGGTTCCCCATATGGTCCCCCGTGCCTGCCAGGAGTGACTTCTGAGCAAATAGCCAGGAGTAACCCCTGAGCATCACCGGGTGTGACCCAAAAACCAAAAAAATAAAAAAAATAATACATTTTAGAACATCTCTCTGTTTGAGCCTGCTGAAATTTTTAGTCCTAAAAGTAAATTGGTTGGTAGATTTTACTGTGCTGTGAATTAGGGCAGCTGCCATCAGTTAAATACACAAATAGTTAAACAAAGAAAGAAAAATTAAAGTGAGTAAAATATACTTATTTATTGATCTTTAGCAAACAGAAGAAATATATTTTCATTTGTTTTAGCCACAAAAGATAAAATTTTCCTTCGGGGGTACAGGCAGGCACCTGTAGGTGGTAGAAGAGATGCAACATCATATTTACTCCCTATTCCTGTCTACATATTAATTTCCAATTCATGCTCATTATGACCATGTGAAATAGTTCTAGGGCTTTCAGTGTTTTCATAATATAGTCATTCTACTGATGTATGAAAATAGCTCAGGAAAAAATAGACTGGTAATTGAATAGACAGTCAGAAAACCGTATAACAATTTCTTTTTCAAATAGATGGGTAACTGAATTTTCTAGACATTGAATGAACAACACACATCCAATATCTGAGCTAAACCTTTGGGTCCATCTTTCAAATGGAATTCTAATCCATTATACCATGTTATTGTCAAAGAGAGAAAAAGATGGCCACATATTTTATTATGAAATGTTATCTTTACCATATCTAAAAGTAGAATTTTACAAGTATAACAGCAACTCAAATACAAATAAGGGGAGGTTGTACACAACATAACAGAGTGAGTTTCTAAACAGATAACATCCACAAAGCCTATATTACAGTCTCACTTTTATTCTTGGTGTCTTAGCCTTGAATCTCCCATTAGTGTTGATGGGAACTGCATAGCTAAAGCTCATGCATCACGCTGAAAAAATACTCCTTAGTATTAGTTCTGACGTTCATGTTATAACACAAATCATGATAATACTTCAGTATCTCTGCATTTTATTTGAAAAAATACAATCTAGCATTGCACAAATACATAAATTACAACACTATACCTCGACTGTTTATGTTTATTACCCTATTTCATATAGAAAACAAAAGATATTTTAATAATATTATAAATAAAAGTTGTTACTAAACAATAGTTGTGGTTGTATTAAAGATTGAAAATATAGCTGTATTTAACATTGAACATGTTAAAAGTTAAAAACAAAATTTGAATATTAGTTTAATATCTGCAGATAAGTATCATATCGATTTTACTTATTTATGAATCAAATATCTCCAGATGTAGCTGAAGGTGCAAGAGTAGTGGTAACTGGGGTGAAGTGGTAACACAGTGGTAGGGCACTTGCCTTGTATGCAGCTAACCCAGGATGAATGCGGATTGCATAAAGCCAGGAGTAAACCCTGAGCACTGCCAGGTGTAGCCAAAAATATATATAGTGGTGGGAAGGAGTGAGAGTTGAGGATTAATACCCTGCTCTGCTCCCCTCAGATAAGGACAAACTTTTATTAGCACCCACAATATTTGTTCAACTGCTTCAAATACTTGCATAAGGAGTAAGGAACCTGTGGTCTCAAGCAGCAGTGAGGATGCTATATTCTGTGGCCAGAGAGGGAGAGTCTAACCTTGACAATTGATTTATCAAAGCATAAATTTGGTCTAGTGGTGGTTGGGTAGGCATACAATGGTGGACATAGGGTTACAAAGCAAGAGACTATAAGTAGATCAGTGCAATCTACCAATGCTTATAGAAAAATAACCTCTAACTGTATGCCTCTAAAAATTGAGTTTTTCTGATTGAAAGACAACTTACTTTTTATTAATTTGATTAACAACAAGCACAATTTCAGTGAGTTTTAAAGACTTTTCAATAATGGCAAATGTATTCATTTTAAAAGCATAAATATAACTCATTCATTGTAGAAAATGTAAATAAGGATGCCAGGTGGTGGCGCTGGAGGTAAGGTGTCTGCCTTGCCTGCACTAGCCTAGGATGGACCTCGGTTCGATCCCCCGGTTTCCCATATGGTTCCCCCAAGCCAGGAGCGACTTCTGAGCGCATAGCCAGGAGTAACCCTAAGTGTCACCGCATGTGGCCCAAAAACCAAAAAAAAGAAAAAGAAAATGTAAATAAAATAAAATATAAATATAAATCATCTTAAATCAAGATAAGCTCTTTATTATTTTAGTTTTGGGGTCATACCTGGTGGTGCTAATGTGATACTACTGGCTCTATGCTTGGGAATAACTACTCTGAGGACCATGCCAAGACACAAGGATTTAACCAGTATTGGCCATATGTATTTTAAGCAACTAATCCCCAATTCTGGGTCTCCAGTACTAAAGATAATTCATATCAGTCTTTTAGGTATGCATGGTAATTAATTCATTATTAACTGGTTAGTATGTGTTGGACACAAGCCTAAGTGCTAGATATTAAAGATAGTAATGATATATGACCCAGCAACCCCACTTTTGGGTATTTATTCCCAGGATAGAAAAAATATTCACTCAAAAGGCTGTATGCACACTACTATTTGTTGCAGCATTCAGTATAATAGCTAGGCAGTGGAATCAACCTAGATGTCCAACAATAGATGGTTGCATCATGACCATTGAATATACATTATATGTCATATATAATATATGTTATATTATATATAAACAATAAAATAATAATATTGTTTATATTATATATAAACAATAAAATAAGGAATAATGTAATTATGTAATTCACTGCAACATCGATGGAACTGAAAGATATTATGTTAAGTGAAGTAAGCCAGAGGAAGAATAAATACAGGATGATATCACTTATATGAGGCATTTAGAATAATTAAATGAATCAATTCAATGGTATAAATGGGGGTTGTTGAGAATATGCTAGGCCCAGAGTATAGTTAGGAGAAGAAAATAAATTGAGTGGAGAAGGAGAAATACAAATATAAAAGAACGGGGGACAAGGGACCAAAGGGTGTCAGGTGCGCTGGTGGTTTTAAGAAACTACAGAATTGGGACCAAATCAATAGCACAGCGGGGAGGGCATTTGCCTTGCACACAGTTGAACTGGGTTCAATCCCACCATCCTATCGAGTCCTCCTGAGCTTGCCAGGAGTGATTCCTGAGTGCAGAGCCAGGAGTAATCTGTGAGTGACACCAGGTGTGGCCAAAAACAAACAAACAAACAAAAAAAAAAACAAAACACTGGGGGGAAAATAAAACAAAGGACAGAACTAAACATCCAAACCAGAGTCAACAACAATAAAACCATAATACCCAAACTTTACTAACCAAAATTAAAAATAGCTTGTTATGATTCAGGCTAGGGCATGGGGTGATGACATGGAATGCACTCTGGGAACATTGGTTGCAGGAGGCTGACACTGGTGATGGGCTTGTTCCTGACCCATTATAAGTCTAAACTCTAACTATGAATAACTTTGTAAATCAAATTTATTTAACTTTAATTATAAAGTTGATTACTTTGATTACAAATTTAACTTTGTAAATCAAATCAAATTAAGTAAAAAAAATATTTACTCCCTTCCCAAATTAGCACAGGGTCATTTAGGTGAAGAGGGCAACCTGAGAAAAAGTAGAATCAGAAATTGTCACTTTATGCTTTAGATACCTGCTCTTTGACTTCTTGAAATTCCTATTTCTGCTTCATTTTTTAAATGTTTAAATTAATATTTTATCAAAAAGATAACCTGTTTCTGCTCCCTTTTTAATTTTTAAATTAATTTTTTATCAAATAAAATAGTGATGAGCTAGACCAGAGGTTCTCAAATTTATTTGACTTTTACCCTCTTTTCAGAAAATAACCACTCTGGAAATCTAACTTTTTTTTTGAGGGTGTGGGGGGGGGGTAAAGTACATATCTAGCATTGCTCAGGGCTTTACTCCCATTTCTGAGCTCAAACATCACTCATGGTGGGTTTCTTAAGGAGGTGTAGGGAATTGAATCCAGATTGATTGCATGCAAGATAAGTACCCTACCAGTTGTAGATTATGGTAAATTAGCTTCTTTAAGCAAACAGAAAGTCTCCACTAATCTCTGCTTGGATCATTATAGCTCACTTTTAGGGCACTATCTATCTAAATATCTATCTAATAAGTTAGATATCTAATAAGTTAGATAGATAATAGCTTTTTTTTAAATGAATTTATTTTAAAAGTATAGTAACGATGAAACAGAAATCCTAGAACTGTAAAAAAAAACAACAACAACAAAAACAAAGAAACAAAAAAGCCCTCTCTCCTAGCCTTCACCCTATGACCTATGCAGATAGCAAGATCTTCAGCTACAGAGGTGGGATGTCATCACCCACATCTGAGTGGAAAGTCTTCTGGCACCATAAAAAGACGTTGGGTTGTGTAAAAGAGTGAGTATGTGGGCCGGGCGGTGGCGCTGCAGGTAAGGTGCCTGCCTTACCTCACTAGTCTTGGATGGACCACGGTTCGATCCCCCGGTTCCCAT
>PVKC010003131.1:0-40131 GCA_004027635.1 Crocidura indochinensis | reverse complement strand
TATCTATCTATCTATCTATCTATCTATCTATCTATCTATCTATCTATCTATCTATCTATCTATCTATCTATCTATCATCTATCTATCCATCTATCTATCATCTGTCTATCTACCTATCTATCTATCATCTATCATCTATCTATCTATCTTTCTATCTATCTATCATCTATCTATCCATTTATCTATCATCTATCCATCTATCATCTATCTATCTATCTATCTATCTATCTATCTATCATCTATCTATCTTGTGTTACTTTCTTACATCTTACTGTATCCCTGTAATTACAGCAATCTCTATAGTTATATAGAAAGTAGATAGATTGGGGGCCCACAAAAAATAAAAACATGTGCCCTTTAAATATATATTTCGGGGCTGGGCGGTGGCGCTGGAGGTAAGGTGCCTGCCTTGCCTGCGCTAGCCTAGGACGGACCACAGTTCGATCCCCTGGTTTCCCATATGTCCCCCAAGCCAGGAGCGACTTCTGAGCGCATAACCAGGAGTAGCCCCTGAGCGTCACTGGATGTGGCCCCCCAAAAACAAAACTAATATATATATATATTTCTATTTATTTTAGAATATTAATCTAGGTGTAAGCCTTCTTGGTGTACTTCTTCACCAAAAAAATTAGTTTATTTTTAAAGTATTGAGCCTAGGGGACAGAGCAATAGCATAACAGGTAATGTGCTTGTCTTGCTTGAAACATAACTGGGTTCAATTCCCAGAATAGAGTGATTCATGAGTAAAGAGCCAGGATTGAGGCTTGAGTACCTCTAGGTATGACCCTCTAAAAAACAAAAATTGTTTTTAAATGATTAAGCCTCGCAATATCAATTCTTGTTAATTCTACACTTATATGACTGCTTATTAAATAGATCAAAGTGCAGGAATTACATTTACCCATTAAACACTATCCTTTGATTTGTTATCATTCTTACTATTTAGACCTTTATGGGTCATAGATTTTAAATTAGGGTCAGATGTAAATTTAACATAATCAGCAATGGATTAATTGTCTTGGAACTCATACAGAAAAATGTTGACTGATATAAATTCTTAGGACACTTAGATGAGGAACTAAGAAATCATTTTACTAGATAATATTCCTTCAAGTTGTTACCTTTTAACCAGACTACTTGAAGCTGTAGTAACTTTTAATTAGAAAATCAACAAAGCATGTTTTCTCAATGTACCTTTTAAGAATAAAGCATACCTTGAACTATTCTCAACTCCATAATTGTACTCATAAAATTTATCAGGGTAGTCACATTTTCCCAACATGCCACAAGTGTTCTGGGGTTATAGCATGTTCAAGTATAAGACCAGGGCTTAATCTCTGACTCACAAAAAAGCCAACATAAAATAATTATATGAAAGTTTCCCTGACACTGCCAGCATTTTTTTTTGTATTGGGCACAGCTCCTTGCTTTATTAAATAGTTCTTCATCATAGTCTTGTCATCTTCACAGTGTCAATTATAAGCTAAATTTTATTCTGACTTTCTCATTCTTTTAGAAAATGTATTCTTGTATAAAATTATTTTTAAATGTCTACCTGCCAACTAACATATTCATTTAATTCCACTGGTATTTTTCCATTTGTAACAGAAATCATTTACACAGAGTTTTAAAAAATAATCATTCACTCAATAGTCATTTAACTGGGCTTTAATAATTGCTCTACATTGTCTAATCTGCAGATCATTTTTGACAAATATTATTTGAGCACATATTTGAAAAAAATAATATCTGATTGTATTATACCATTTGTACTCATAAAGCATCAATACTCGTCTTGTTGATGTTTGTATTTCAAATACTACAAAATTGCCAGGTTTTTGTCTTAGCATTTTTCACGAGATTAATTCATTTTAAACGCCTGTTTCCTAATTTCATACCTACAGCAAAAAAAACAACCATTTCTCAGAACTGAAGAGATATTAGAGCTAGTAGGACATTTTTTGCAGGCTACCTTGTTGGATTTTTCTTGCCATTTTACAGGGTCTTTGAGACTACCATTAATGATTCCTGAGTGCAGAGCCAGAGGTAACCCCTGAGCACCATCACAAAACAAAAACCACCCAACCAACCTAACAAACAAACAAACAAACAAACAAACAAAACCTTATCTGTCCTTAAAAGTTACTTTCTCTCTCGACAGTGCCCTATAGTTTTCTCTTCCTTAGTAAACTACCTGTTTTTAAAATATATTTAATTATGTCTCCAAACTTTTATGATGAAATATTATTTTTCTCTTAATTTCAGGAATTGTTCATATGTAGATTTAAGTGTGTCTGACTTAAACATCACCTATAATTTAATTGTAATTTGCATCTATTGATTATGCACATTATTTTTAATTCAGTGCTACATCAACATTAAAAAGAAAAAAATTCAAATCAACCCGAAGCAGTTGTATACTGGAAAATTCTTTCCTTTCTTCTTCCTTTTTAAAATATTTTTAATTGAATTACCACGAAATAAAGTTAAAGAGCTGTTCATAATCTCGGTACATAGAAACATTGTCCAACATTTATCTCTTAAATGTGCATTTCCTGACACCAATGTCTCTGTTTCCCTTCTACCCTCCCATCTGTTTATCTCCATGGAAGGCATTTTTTCCCTCTCTATTCTTCTTTCAGAAACTGTTTTTTAACATAGTTACTAAAGAGATATCTTGTGTAACATTTTATATGCATTTAGCATTCAGTTCTTGTCCAAAGTAATTATTTCCTACTTTGATTGTTATAATGATTCTTTCTCAGCCCTAACTGAATATCACTGCTCTTTGTGACAAGCTTCCTACCATTGTGGAGGAATCTTAGCACTTGTCTCTATTGTCTCTCTTTAAAAAAAAATCCCTCTCTCCCTCTGACTCATTTCACACAGCATGATTCTCTCTATATCTATTTATGTATGAGCAAATTTTATGACTTCACTTTTCATAATAACTTAGTGGTATCCCATTGTATAGATGTGCAACAGTTTCTTTATCAACTCATATCTTCTTAGACACTTGGGATGTTTCCAGATTCTGGTTATTGTAAATAATGCTACAATGATATAGGAGTTCAGAGACCTTTTCTGCATTCTATTGCTATATAATTCTCAGATATATTACCAAGAATGGTACTACTGGGTAATATGAGAACTCAATTTATAGTTTCTTGAGGAATGTCCATATTGTTTTCCAAAATGGCTAGACCAGTCTACACTGACCAGCAGTGAATGAGTATCCTTTTTCTTTGCATTGGTACCAGCACTGGTTGCTTTTACTCTTGATGTTCTCAGTGTATAAATCTTCTGTGATATGAGAATATATCACATTGTAAATTTGATTTGCATCTCCCTGACTTATGATGTGAAGTAACTCTCCATGTTGGGGGGCATCTGTATTTTAAAGTAAATTGCTATTTATCTCTTCTCCCTGTTTTTGATGAGTTTGGATTTTTGTTTCTTGTTGAGCTCTACCAGTGCATTATCTCTTATATATTAACAAATTATCAGATGGGTATTGGATAAATGGTTTATCATATTTTATGGGTGGTTTTGTATTCTGGACCTCGTTTCCTTTGAGGTGCAGAAGTTTATTCATTTAACACAGTTCCATTTGTTAATCTTTGTTTCTATTTTCTTGGTCATTGACGTTTCTTCTCTGAATCTTCTAGCTTTTAGCTTTAATGTCATGTAGAGTTGTGCATTCATATCTTAAAGGTGACACTTTCATTTGCAGATAAGAAACATCTTGTTCAAGTAGAGTTTGAAGATGAATTTGAATTCTTGGGAGATTTCCTCTGAGCCTGTTCTTTAGGATGTGCCACTGATTAACTCTTGCTCTCATTTTTTTTCTCAATGTTGAGATCTGAATTAAATCCGTCACTGGGATAATGTCATACAGGAAAGATCCTGTGAATAATAAATGAACAGAGAGATTGAAGATGAACAAACGAGGAAATGAAAGATGGTTAAAGTACTTTTCCTTACATTTATTCTCCCAACTTGTCCCTTATTTCTATGAATAGAAGTCAGCTTGTCATGTTCTATGTATTCTAAAAGATGTAGTTGTTGTCAAGTTAGTAATTTATTCTAAGTGTTAATTTTATTAAATTTAACATATCCTGATTTTTTTGATTAGCAAAGTAGCATACTCCTCTCGCGATATGAATTGAGATCTTTCAGAAATATAACACATAGCAATGCAAAAGCATACCAATTTAGTAGAAGGTCCTAGAATATATTTCAGGAAAATATCATTTCTGCTTTTCTTTTCTTGATTCTGATTGTCATGTTTTGGAAACAAGTCCAACTGATTACAATGGACATATTTTCATCCAGAATTTTCTTATTTTGTGAGCTAAACTATTGATGTTGGAGGCTAACTCCAGGTATATCAGCCAATCTATGTATTGTGTGACTTAAGATACAAAAAGACACAAAAAAGCACAGTTATATTTACTTGCAGCTACAAGGAAGATATGCATAATAAGAAATAGTAAAGTCACATATTTATTTTCTCTTCTTTAATGATACCTTTATTTAAGCACCAAATTACTTATCTACAATCATGCTTGTAATCAAAGTAAGTCTTTTTCATATTGAAATCCAAATCCACCTCACCATCGTTGAGTACTCACTGGATGATTGAAATATTTACATATTCTTACTCTTTCTTTGATTTTGTTCATTGCTCTTTCTATAAACTGGCATTTTATTTCCCTATGGCATGCAACCTACGAATCTAAAGTTAGTGGGCTAATAGGCTCTTCTTTTCCTTTGAGGTCACACATCATTCTACTCTCTGAGCTTTTTTTGTAGGATTCCATGACTGATCTTCAGTGGAGTGCTCTACTGCCTGGAATTTCAATGGAAGCAGAATTGTAAGCTATATTCTGTGAGGAGAAATTTAAGAAGGTGTTCTTTAAAAGGATGCTCTTGAAAGGACAGCTTCTCTGGATATAGTATCATGTAGTATAGAATAGGACTACAGGTATCCTAACATGTAATTTAGTATAGTATGGTATTTTCATACATTTAGTAAAATACTACAGCGTCATCAAAATTTACCAGGGATTTAATAAAAACAGAACATTATATAACACATTGCCATTTTATTTCTTTAGCTTTCTCTTTCATTGATTAAACCTTGGGGGATTATATCAGGGTGAGATCCAGGACTACACCATGCCAGGCATTTACACCAATACTGAACCATATTACAGGTCCCACACAAATTTTTCTAAGAGCAATAATTATTTTTTGTCTGTTACACCACCACTCAAATGTTCTATATGTTTTACAGATTTTATAGTAAAAATAATTTGAGTAAAATTAGGATATATCTTCTATATTATATTAATTAACCTAATTAACCTTGGAGTATACTTTAAAATGTTTTTATTATGATAAGTTTGGCATTACTAGCTTTTTGTTTCTTGAAAACTTTTGCTTTTGGATCTTTGCATACAATTGGAATTTTTTTTTTGATTTTTGAGATACCATGCTAGCTAAAAAGTCATAATAATATCTGGCCTGGGTTCCATCCCTATGCTATAGATGGACACATGAGCCTCACCAGGAATGAGATCTTAGAAGAGAATCAGGAATAATTCATGTGTTCAATTCTTCCACTCTCACCTCAAAATAAAATCAAAGGGAATTAAATAGCAGGTAGTTCAAATTTCTTTCACCGTGTCTCTGTAAATGCTCAATGTCTTTAAAAAAAAAGGCCAGATAGTAATCCTTTGGATTTTTGAAGATTAATAGTAAATCAATCTAATAACTAAAATTATAATCAATTTTTATATAATACATAATAAATGTGGGACCTCTTTTATAGTTATTGGACTTGAACCTTTCCTTTGAGTCCTAGCAGAAACAGTGTATGATTTAAATTACTTTACATTAACATTTAACAAATGAGACTATTATTAAAAATAAAATATTGAAATATTTTAATAAAATATTATTTTAATAAAATATTAAAAATAAAAACAACTTTTATAAATTATTAAATATAATAAAACTAATTGAATATATGCTTGATATACATATCCAGGGATCATCATTCTTGATGATTGATCTATAATTACCATAAAAAGAGGCCTGCCACTATCACATCATGAAAGTGGTAGTTATTTTCTGAACCCTATCCTGCAAGACCAAAAGTATAGAACTTAATTTACCTTTTTATCTGTAGTCATTATAGTGCCTGATTATATCAGATATGATTAACTGTTTTTTTACATTTATTTTATTTTAAATTACCTATAGATTTTTTATAGGAAGGGCTTTGCCTCTTGAAATTTCATTTGTTTGGGGGTTACACCAAGTTTACTTACAGCATACTCCTGTCTCTGCACTCAGGAATTACTCATGGTGGGCTCAGGGGAACATAGGATATCAGTACTAAAAACAGACCTACACCACACAAAGCAAATGACCCCTCTGTTATCATGCATGTCACTTACTCTCAAATTCTTATTAACATTTCAAGTTTCAAGAATTATGTCTGGCTGAATTAGATGGCAACCAATATTTATGTGGTAAATACAAAAGCTTTGAATATTCAATTGGAGAGTAACTGAGAAAACTCCAGGAGAAGACAGGACTTCTCAGAGTAGTGGTTGTTATGTAGAGATTATGTGTTATGATGGGAAGAATTTCACTGCCATTGTCATATCTACAATGAACCTAGGCTTTGTGATTTGATAAGTGAATCTTGAGCCAAACTTCATAAGCAGTGATACTTGGAGTGCAATGTATGTAGCTTTGAATTTGCAAACAAACGGACAATTGAAAGGTACAAGAAACATTATTGAATAGTAGGAGATCTGTTTGAATCAATGATATGGATTAATTAACAAGTTACATTGGTTATTCAAATTGTGTTTATTGTCGAGTCTTATAATTCTCTACATACCACAATACGGTTTGTTCTAAGTCATCTCCACAGAGATAAAGAAAATATAGAAAAGTTAAAAAAACTTCCCCAGAGCCACAAAACAACGACCAGCAAAGCAGGAATTCCAGCTCCTTGGGAAATTCCTTTATTTTAAATATGCATTTAAGCATTTCTGAAGATTTCTGGGTAAATAGAGGAGCTTTGTTCTTTCTTTCTTTTTTTTCCTCCAAAAATGTAAAAGGTTCCAGCTCAATATTTCATCAAAAGTAGGCCAGGCATATGACTTGCATGTGGTTTACATGGGTTCAATCTCCAGATCACAGTAAACCTGAACACAGAGCTACAGATAAACACTGTGAACTGGGATGGATGTGCTAAAAATTACTGTTTTTTTTTTTCAATATTTGACTCAGCAGTTTTTAGGGAACTAAAGGATCCTTAGTGGTATACAGGAGCAGATGACCTCTAGCTGGCAGTGCTTAGGAGACTATATGTAGTGGGGATTAAATTAATGACTTTGCACATGATCAGCATGTACTATACTATGTGATATTTCTTCTTGGTCTCTAAAAATTTAAAACTATTCAGCTGAACTGAGATAAAATTGATGAGTTAAAATCATACATGCTGGGGCTGGAGCGGTGGCGCAGGCTGTAGGGTGTTTGCCTTGCACAAACTTACCTAGGACAGACTGTGTAATTTGATCTTCTGGCAATCTATATAGTCCTGCAGGCAAGAAGCAATTTCTGAGTGCATAGTCAGTAGTAACCCCTGAGCGTCACTGGGTGTGGCCCCCAAGCCAGTGTATATATATATATATATATATATATATATATATACATATATATATATATATACATATATATATATACATATATATATGTACGTATAGATATATAAACACATATATGTATATATAAATAAATATAAATATATGTATATATACATACATACTTAAGTTGTGAAGGTTGACGTCTGAATAATTCATATGCATTGTGAAACAATGTCAGTCCAGTAAAATATATCACCTCATATGGTTATTTAATGTTATTAATATATTTATCATATCTTGCTTCATTTCTATTTGTTTTTCAAGTTTAGTTGAAGGGATTCTAGGAAAAGTGGCAAATAGAAAAAGAAAAATTTTAGTGGAATGATGAATGGGTCATACACAAGAACCATTAAAAACAGACACTGGGGCATGAATTTGCACCTTGCTTTATAGTAGTAACTGAAATATGCCTCAGATATAGATACACTGTTAAAAATTGACTAATAAAAATATGAATGCTCTTCTGTTCCATGGATGATATACTTTGGGTCCAATTTGAGGAGAAAGATTGTCAAGAAGACTTATAGAATATAAGCGTAGGTCAGGGGGAATTAAGAGTATAAAATAACAGATAAAGTTCTTTATCACTTACCACATTCCACATTTTTCACTCTGTAAGATGCACCTGACCATAAGAAGCACGTAGTTTTTATTTTATTTTATTTTATTTTATTATTATTTGATTTTAGGGTCACACCTGGTAGTGACTTGAGTTACTTCTGGCTCTGTGCTCAGAAATCTCTCCTGGCACCTCGGGGACAATATGTGATGCTGGAATCAAACTTGGGTCCATCTGAGGGTTGGACACATGCAAGGCAAATGCTCTACCACTTTGCTATTAATACAGCTCTCCTCCCTACACCAGACTTCAACTCCAGGAAGCACTTACTACATAAAATCCACTTTTGGGGGAGAAAAAGTATGTCTTATGGTATGAAAAATAGGTATCTTTATTTGACATAGGTGGATGAAGCAGTAGGTTATTTTCAAGAATCACTTACATGTGACTTTCGAAAGGAGCTCAGACCAAAACATAAATAGTTTCATTTGCATTTATTTGAGTTACAGAATGCTATGAAAACATATATATATATATATATATATATATATATATATATATATATATTAGAGAGATAACTTTCTATATATGGATATATAGGTTTCTTTATGTTCTTAATAGATTATTTTTATAAGTGGTTTTGTGTTTGAGACTAATATTTTAATAAGTGGTCTTGTGCTTGAGAATCAGATTTAAACACATATACACACACTTATACAAAAGAATGGGAAGAAAATACAACTGAATATTAACCTTAGATTTAATCATTGGTGCTAGCCACGTTTGTGCTGTTTGGACCCATAAATATTTTTCTAGCTTGAATCAAAATGAATAGACATGAGGGAGAGAGAATAGAGAGAGAGAGAGGGAGGACTGGAGAGAAAAAGGAAAGGAAGAGAAAAAGGAAAGACGGTAGAAGGGAAGCTAGGAAGGGAAGAAATAAAAAGAGCAACACACTACCAATGAACATAATAAAATGATTCATATTGTATATGATCATGTCAAATATCTCAGAGAAATGTATCTTCTTATATAGCTCTACTAGTAATTGCTTTTAGCCAATTATGCCATTATTTGGTGATAACTGATATTTGATCAATTATTAGTTAGAAAAATAAACTTTCCTTAGAGTGTCATCAAGCTCCTTGAAATAAATTGTATCCCTGATTAAAATTTGACATGGTCTTGGACATATAGTCGATTCTTTCCACCAATGAGTGGACATTCCTTATCACCCTACAAATGGACCAGTAACAGTGAACCAAACTGAGAGAGGTTGAAATTTTCAATGATCTGTTGTATCATCAGGCTACTAGAGAAGTTGATCTCAAAGTTCACTATTTAAACTCCCCTCAAAGACATTTTTGTTAGAACCTTGTACACAAGAAGCTGAAAAGCTCCAGTCATTGATTTTTGTTCACAACTGCTGCCACCCCTTTCATTTCGCTCAACTTTTGGACAGACTTTCACAGATCACAAGCTTTGGGCTGCCTGTAAGTCCAGCCAGGATTTTCTGCTGTTCTTTTCATTTTCTTGGACCACATCCCTATCTTGTCCTTGTCGACATGGCAAGGGGAAGTACTGTCTTGGAAGGAATTGCTTAAAAGTTAAAGCAATTTTATAACAATGGAGTAAAAATCTACCTTTTAATTACACACAAAAAAATCTCATTTGAATAAATAACCATTTTAACTGTAAAATTCTGTTGCTGCGTGACCAGAGTGATAGAGTACTGGTAGGGTGGCTGACCCAGGAAGGACCTGTGCTTGATTCCCGGGGTCCCAGATGGTCCTCCAAGCTAGGAGAAATTTCTGAACACATAGCCAGGAGTAATCCCTAAGTATCACCTTTTGTGGCCCAACCCTCACCCCAAAATTCTGTTTTTGCATATATTTGTCAGGCACATAGATAATCAGAATTTATTTCTTTCACCATTTAAAATTTTATCAAAGGTATGCACCGGTGTGTGGATAATGCACAAAGAGCTTCTAGCATATGTGTTCGGCACATAGTTAAATGGGATTAGCTACTGGTGAGTTGGTGGCAGCGGCAGCTGAGAAATTAATTCTTGGAATATTTATTTTATATCTGTCTGCCAGTACATTGTGAAATAAGGCTGGCCTCCATGCTACTTAGAGCATTGGTGTAGTCTTTCCAAAGTGACAGTTTCTATAATAAGAAGATTGAATTATGAATTTAGTTTGGATTCAATGAAGAGACATCCTGTAGACCCCAATTTTTTAGACTCATGAAGTAGAGCCCAATTGTGGTAGCTAAGCAGGAATCTTAGGATGACAGTTCATATAAATCAGCATATCAATGGCATCAAAATTGAAGCTCTTCTACCAATATAATATTATATAGCTATGAAAATCAAACCGCATGGGATCCTCTGCTGAGTCCTGTAATCATACATGTGCCTTCCCTAGAAATATCTCTAATGACAGTAATAGTACTAGCTATTACAAAAGACAGTATTTATACTAAAGGAATACTTCTGTTAAACATTTACCAATAGTCTTTACTAGCAAATAAAACTTTGCTATCAGAACAAGCCCTTGAAATTAAGAATATTATAATATGGGTGAGTAAATAAGGGCTGAAAGAATGTTGTCTAAAGTCTAAACTTTGAAAGGAAATAGGGAAAAAATACTTAATGTAGTGATCAAAACAAAACAGCGTCAGTTACAAGATAAAGAGACTGACAACATGAAACAAACAAGTGTGTAACCTCTAAATTAACATCAGGACTATAATGTTGGTTTTGACCAGAAGGCAATGTAGACTCTTCTCCATGGGCTTGAACCATAGTGCTCTCCTAAATGTCTAGAAAACCCAACAAATTAAAAGAATAATGAGGAAAATCTTGTTAAACAAACACTTTGTAAAAAAAAAATAAATGCAATTTTATTAAAATATCAACTTTTTCTTATGGTTGATCATGAAATAAAATTCCTTCAACAAAGAAAAATATTAGAATTTCTATCACTCATTCAAATGCTTCCATTATATACTTGGTCTTTTTCGTTCTCCACTCTATTTTCTGCATGCCCACCCCCCACATAAAAACTCCACTTGTTCTCTTCTGTACAATGACAGCCAGACATTGAAACATGGTCTCATTTGGGTTTCTTGTCAACCTTTTCAAGAAGTCAAGGGGAGTACAGTGGGCTTACCTCTCACAAAGCATTGTAACTGAGGCCAGCGCTGAAATGTCAAACACTGCACAGTTCTTATCTGCCACATTCAGGAGGCGAGTGGACACTGGTGAACACTCAGATGTGTCTCTTTCAGATCAAACGTGGGAAATGCACTGTTCGCCTGAAAAGCGGTTAGCAAGGGCATGAACCTGAGCACCCAGGGCACTCGATTCCTATTGTAGGAAGAAATAAAAGCCTTCAGCCTGGGTTTGCCTGGAGCTCCTTTCCATTTGATCCTTTTGCATTCATTTTTCTTGTACCCCTGCTGGACTTAATCAGGCCTAAACAAATGAGTTTGGGTGCTCCCAGCCTGTTGACCCAGGGATGACACATTTCAGGAATTTGGTCCCTACGTTCTTGTTGTATAAAAAACTTGTCATTTGAGGCCAATCACCACTTTATTTGCCTCCGTTGGTTTTTGAAAACTCTAAAAAAGAGATCTACATTCTCTGTGTGTGTGAGGCGGTTTCAGTTCTGATAAAATGTCAGAAACAGATATAGTAGTACCTATGCAATATTCCAACAAAAGTTTGAAGAGCAAAAGTGGTGGCACAATCAGTTTTGCTCTACTTTAGGGGAACAATAATTTACCCAGAGCAAAGAAAAGAGAGAAAAATAACACTAATTCAGGAGGAGGAGTTTCCAGGTCCAATGACACTTTTAAAACTACCTTAAACTCTAATGTGTATATATATTTGTTTTGGAGGTCACATAAGGTTGTACTCAGGACTCATTCCTATCAGGGGATGGGAGACCATAATGGGATTCTGGAAATCCAACCAGAATCAGGTTTTTGCAAAATTAGCTCCCTAATTGCTGTACTATTGCTCGAGCCCTGTCTGAATGCATATGCAGAGATAGTATTCAATGTACAAAATAAAACAGTGATTGAGGGATTATAGGAAATAAGGCCCTTGCCTTGCATGTAGGTGACTCCTTTTTGTTCCAGGCACCATGTCTGATTCCCCGAGGCCCACTAATAGTGTTCCCTGCTCCCCTCAAGTAAAACATAAGCAAGATAAAATAAAGCCCATTTTTCAGATTATCATAATCATTATTAAATCTCTTCTATGTACTAGAATCTGTGCTATGATTTTTCCATATATATAAGAGCAAACTTACTCTCAAGAGTTTTTATTTGTTGATAGAGGGATAGATATTTAGAAATTGTTAGTGATAACATACTTCGTGAGCAGGTTCCAAAATAAAATTAGAAACATATTACTTACATGTTTCAGGCAAATTTTCCATGGAAACATTTCATTTTCTTTCAATTTGCATGGGTTTTGAGTAAAATAATCACCAAAACATTGAAAGGATCAATACCTTTAACGACTACTGCCAGTCTTTGTTAAGGACTTTGCTTGTGGATATATCCTAAGGAATCATAGCACTATGTGACATTTATAAAACACTCATAAAATTAGGAGTCTTAGCTTCCTTCCTGTACTCCAAGTAATCTTGGTGAATTTATTCTCTCATTAAGCTTCAGCAGATAAGTTAAATGTCAAAATCTAAGAAAAAAGTCTAATATATATCACATATTAAGAGGAAAGTGATAGTATTCATATGGCAAAGAAGTACAAATCACATAGTTTTCCTATGTAAAATTACAGAAATCAGTTGAATAGCTGGCTCCAAGAACTAGCACCGTATTCCTTGATTCCTTAGAGTAGATTCCTTGTACTCACTCACCAAGTATTGTTGGTGATGAGATACCCTAAGAACACCACTGGGTGTGCCCCCCAAATAAGATAAATGGAATAAAATGGTGGAAATATAGAATTCCAGAGATTTGAACACACGAGGGTAGGAAGATAAACAGGATATTCAGAGGAAAATATATCATTCATACCACTGGTACTGAAGTAGAGATCCAGATTATTAAATGCCACTACTCTTCAGAATGTATCAGTATTCATATCATTATCCAGATCCCTTCTTGCAAATAGTTTTCTACCACAAATTCAGTGTTTGGTATATTTGCAGGTGTAGAAATGTTACAAAGCCATTGCTACCATTACCTTGGTTCTATGAGGTCATAGACTCATATTCAGGATAAGTGCTTGGAATAGGTTTTAGAGGTCAATGAGTCTCATGTCTCAGGTGCACTGTGATCCCAAATTGTTTCGCTTTTTAGAGAGCTTCAAAAGATTCTTTTCTGGTCACTCTTTAAATGTAGTTTCTTTCCTCAAATGACATGCTCTTTACATGATTTTGTCTGTACCTTTCAGTCCATCCACACCTATTTGACATCAAAGTCTTCTATTTATTCATCATAAGCATATTCTGATATATTATAGTACTTAGCACATAATAACTCCTATGTATTAATGGTCAAATGCACATTGGCCTTTTGTTCGAAAATGTCATGCTTTATTCCCTTGTCTACCATTAAATATTGCATTTCTAGCCACTATTTATGCTTGTAAAAAAATAGGAAAGTAAATGATTAAATACATGACCAAATACTAAAAGTGTATGAATGGTTTTTAGAAAAAAAGAATTTGTTGCAGAAACTATCAAGAAAAAACATATTAATATTTTTATAGAAACAGCAGTGGATAAAAATGCATAAGGATGAATAAACAGAATCTCTCACTTCCTTTCTTCTAATAACCTATAGTTGTCTAAAGAGAACACTAAAATTTACTTAATTTTTATTTGGGAACTACATATAGCAGTGTTCCAAGGTTACTCCTGGCTCTGCAGCCACACCTGAGAGAACTCAGGGGACAATATGGATTGAACGTAGCATGAAAGAAATTGCCTAATGTGATATTACTGGCCCCAAGACCCTAAAAGTCAACACTATGGCACCAAAAGTCTTCAATATATCTTTTATTTTTATATTTCATATTAAATACTACTTTGCTTAAAAATCTTATTCTGTTTGCAGTGCTTTGTTGCAATATATTCTTCATAGTTTGTACTTCTCTAAAATGTTTTTTGGGGGGTTTCTTAACATATTTTATGCTACTCTAACAAGTAGAAGATCATTCTATCATAAAATTTCTGTGTGACTACAGGAACTAAAACAATGGCCTTCTCATTGCTTTTAGATCTACATAAAAGTACCCGACTTACTTGGTAATTATTTAAAAGGAAGGTACTTCTAGTGGATTATTTTAAAATACATATTTTAGCAACTCACTGAATTGAATGAAAAAATTAGTCTCTGGTATGATTGTGGCTACTCTTATAAAACTGACTTGACATATTTACTACTTAGTTTTACAAGGAAGTGGTGGAATGAAAACACTTTAGGAATTTTAGGCTAAATAAATTTCAGGTCCCTTTTGTAAATTATTTATTTTATGGATATTTTGCCCATTCCTCAAATTTAATCTACAATGATGCTTTCAGTACCTACCAAGCATAAGGATTATAGTGGAACAGGCATTTGAGTTATTGTAATAATATAAACATATGTTTTCCCTTTCTTCATCGGGCATAGCATAGGTTGTAAAAAACTGACCCCTAATACTTCCCTAGGAAGAGAAAGAGAAGAACTGTGGAAATATCAAATAACTGGAAATAACTTTGGATTGGAAATATTCAGAGATATATTCCTTAAGGCAGTGACAATGTGAATTGAACATTTTATTGAAAAAATTGCAAGTTAGGCAAAGGGAAATGTTGGGAGTACATCTGGGAAAGAGAAAATTTTTGATGACTTTGTAATTAAATTTATGAAAAATTCTTTTAGGTTATTCTTGAGAAAAACTGTTGCATAAATTGTTTGTTGCATAGTTCTTTTTTTAAATATGAAATGTTGCAAACTTTGTCCAACAGTAAAAAACTAGTTAGTTACATAAAAACCACTAACTAGATTTCATCAATCACTAAAATAATTTCACTGAAGTTATTCAAATCAACACGAGCAGTATTTATTGAATATTATTGTGTGAAAATGGTATGTTATTATATGCCTCTTCTATTTATCAACATGAAAGATAAGTATGGGAAATATATTAAAACTTTTTTTGTTTTGCATTGAAAAATGGGTATTCTACAAAATATTCATTTCCCAGCTTTAGAAAATGTCATATAAAAATTAACAAAGAATTATACAGAGAAATATAAACTTGAAATGTATCTATATACAAGCAAGGTAAATGACCCTTAAAAAGAATTGTTTTTTTAAATACAGTCATGTATAAGGAAGCCAAACAATGATTTTTGTTTCCTTGTGTTTAGGTGTGTTTTTTACTGTTTTAAGGGGAATTTGGGGTTTTTTATTACTAAAAGTGTGGAATTATCACAATTCTCACCATTAAAATTTCATTAACTTCTGCCTGTCTCTTTTACTCTGATAATTGAAAAACATTTTCTAGAAGACCAGGAGTGTCATTCTTTCCACTTTTCTTTTATTATTCACTTTCCACATATAAGCAAAGCTAAAAGAAATTGTCTTTTAAGCCTTTATTTTCCTTTGCATAATAACTTCAAGTTTTAACTGTTTCCCCACAATTTTTATTCTTTTTAATAATGGCAGAATATTATATCAGAAAGATGGAGATGGAAATTAACATTATGCTAGTCTCACTTTTTCTTCTCTTTGTCCATGCACATTAGGTGTAGGAAAATGTCCCTTTATTTGGATGGGCTTTCAATCAGTTTAGGGGTCTGTCATCCAGAAAAAGTCAACAAATTGATAAACTTGTTCCCCATCTTTGTGTATATTATCATTTGTTACAAAGGGAAGATGTAATGCTTCTGTCCTAACTCACATTAACTGGCTGTTTTACCATCCATTTTCCTCTGTGAGTAGAAAAAAAATGTGCATGGGTTTTTCAAAAATAAACCACACATACTTTTGTCTGATGACCATTTCTCTCATCATAGGACAAACTGACAATCTGTGCAGGGTGTCACAAATTCCTCAATGCCACAATAACAAATGGCTCTAAAAATGCCATCTGAGTCTTCTTCCTGCTCTCCTGGTTGGGAACAAAACTGATACAGACGGTTTGGGCTGTGAGTCAAGAAAGTAGATAAACAAACAGAACTAACAGTTGGGAGTAGGATTAGAGAAAATGTTCCTCTGAGATTTCCATTGTTAGAAGAATGGATAAGCCAGCTCACAATGATGAAAAATAAAGCAATAGGCACAAAAGAGACATAGCCCCACCATGGTGCCAGCAAATAGGGCAAGAGACAAAATTGGGTTCAGTGGGAAAGGAGAGTTGATTTTATTCTTCTACAAGAGTATTTACTCAGCTTGCATTTAAAATATATTGTTTACTTGTTAATTTGCTTTTATGTTTTAATTACTTATTCATGCCTCCTTCTCTCTGGAGATGTGGAGTTTGTTTCTGGAGTCATTGATTGTTTACACAGTTTTCTACAATCTCTGGTCTATATTAAAATAGGTTCTGTGATGTGAAACTTGTGCTTACTGGTAAGGATGATAAATCTTGAAGCCATAAAAGATAATCTGTCTAGTGAACATTTCATAAAAGTTTCTTCCTAAAGAATAGGGTTCATTTTTGACACTGTTTATTCTACTGGTTTATTTGAAATTTATTGGAGATAGTCTATTGAAGTAGGTAGGTGAATGTAAAAATACTAATCAAATTAAATACTGGAAATCATTAAGTATTCAAACAACTCACAGTAAGACAAGTAAATATATTTTCTAAATAAATACTTAAATCAAATGCTTTGAATCAATTTCACTCCTGAATAACATTAGAATAAATTATATACAATGTTTTTGCACTCCTAAAGTTGCACCCCTATGTTCAGTTACATAATTTTTGTCTGCTACTATAATCAATGTATATCTTCAATTAATAGTGGTATATCAATATTCATAATATTTAATTATCTTTTCCCTTTCAAAAAAAGTCAAAAAGTGTTATTTTTTGATGAAATAATCTACTCATATAAATATTCTGAATATTTTAGAAAAATGTGAATTTAAACTTTAGAATGAAACCTTTCCACAACAGTTTATACAGAGTGAAAGATGCTAGAATTCCTGATTTTAAACCCTGGGCAAGTCATTTTATAAAGTAATTAGATGATACCCCAGACTAGTTGGGAAAAGGACTCAAGAGGGTTTAACTTTTAATTTTAAAAAGCCCAGTCAATATCTTTGCCTTGAATGTTTCATCTGTTTCTAAAAAAGAAGGAAAGGATTGTAGATGTCAGAGGATGGAAAAGTAGTATAAAGAAATCATTGGCAACGTAATGGCTAAGAAGGAAGCCAAGAATTTATTTTACCCTTATTTATTTATTTTTTTATATTTTTGTATGAGTCTTAATGTTCTCTGATTCTGGAAACAAATTTATACTGAACACAGGAAAAATTAGAAACCGTTCTATTCTATCTATCCTATCATCTTTCTGTCTGCCTATCTACGCTATCTATTTGAAAATGTTAGCTCAAGATTGATACTCTTTTCTTTTCTTTTTGTTTTGTTTTGTTTTTTTTTGGGGTCACACCCGGCAGTGCTCAGGGGCTACTCCTGGCTCCATGCTCAGAAATTGCTCCTGGCAGGCACGGGGGACCATATGGGGCACCGGGATTCGAACCGATGACCTTTTGCATGAAAGGCAAACGCCTTACCTCCATGCTATCTCCCGGGCCGATACTCTTTTCTTAATATGGGGGGTCCAAGTGGTTCTCAGGGGTTAAGGGGTCCCTAACTGAAATTCTTGTCCTCAATGCTGAGAGTTCAGTTAAAGTGCATACTATGTAGTGCTGTTTAGGTTTGGAAGAGCAAGCGAATGCCCAGACACCTTGTGGGTGCCCAGAAACTTCCAGAATTACATCTGGCAATGCTTGGGGACCATGTGGTGGTGGAAATCAAAAGCAGTTATCTTCATGCAAAGTATGCATCCTAGCCCCTGAATGATCTCTATGCCCTATATTTTTTATTTTTTTAATTTTATTTTACTCTTTTAACTAGGATTCTTTGTCACAGGCTGAGTAGAATAAGCTATGGTAGATGCTGCAACATATTTATTTTTATTTTTCAAGGAAAGTTGGTGTGTTCGAAACAAAGTACATACGATAATTTGTAGCTTCCTAGTTTATGGCTCAAAGTCTTCACATGTGACTTTGCTTCTTAACGAAGTGGCTGGAGAGATGGTGCAGGAAGTAGGATTCATGTCTTGCAATATAGTTGATTTGATTTGGATCTCAGGCATATCATATGGTCCCCAGAGTACTGCAAAGAGTAATTCTTGAATGCAAAGGCAGGAGTAATCTCTGAGTTATCACTGAGTATGACATCTTAAAACAAACAAACAAACAGAAAACCACAACTCTCACTTTTGAACTGCAAAGAAATCACAAGAAGCTAATATTGAATGGGATGTTTTAATTCTGAGTTTACAAGAGTTTGGGTTTAATTTGTGAATTTTTCAGACTTCTGAGGATTTATTCAGAATCCTCACCTTTCTATGATGTTGCTTCATTGTACGAATATAATTAACGCTACTCTAAAATATTTTCTTACAGTTGCCTAAATTGTCATCAACTTATATCTGAGATGATTCCTTGATCTCCTAATTGTCTTATCCTTTTTCTTATTATTTTTCATGTGAAGGTGGTAGTTGTTTTATTTATACAGATTATTCCTTGCTTGTCAGAATGAAAGCTCATCAACATTTTTTGATGTGTTTTCTTCCAGAAAACTGTCAGATTTATCCATCTTATTTTTTATTGCATAGATATATCTGTAGTTTAACTCCATAAGATAAAATGTGCCTTTTTCTCACCTTTAAAAATATTACTGATACATCCAAGCACCTGATAACTTTTATTTTTAATCAGCTAACATATGAAGCACCTGGATTAATTCTGATGGATCATGGTATAATTCTTTTAACATTCGATATCTCCTTCAGAACTGAGAGTAGGAAAAAGAGAAGCAAGAAAAAAAATCTAAATGACTGGAGTACATAGTTTACATGTAAGAGTAATGGGCTTAATCTCCTAACCACAGGCTTCCGTATGCACTGTCAGGAGTAACTACTGAACACAGCACAGAGAGTAGCCCTTGAGCACTGTTAAGTTAGGCCCTCAAAATAAAACTAAATTTCAAAAGAAAAAAGAAAAATAGTTACGTATAGTGTATAAAAAATCCAAAATATTAGAACTCCCTAACATTGCTGAAAGACCTTTCAAATACTGATCATTTTGCTTGTTTATGGACTGGGACATTTTACAGAGTTCTTTTTCTATTTTTTAACATATTTTTAAAATTGTGATCCTTTGGTTTATAATAGTATCTTTCAGAATTTCCTTAAATGATAATTGGTATTTTTTCATAATATATTTTAGCTAAAAAGATCTTTTCAATTTATTCTGGAATGTTATCTCCATTGCATATTAATTATATTTTAGTATTGCCCCACTAAAATTATTCCACTTCTAATAACATCTTTAGTTAATTAGACATAGCTTGCCTTGATAATAGCCTACATTCATAGTAATTTTCATGTGATTTAATATTTTTATTTTATTTTATCTCCTGTCTTTTGGTTTATTTTTGGATACGCCCTTCTCTTTCTATAATTTTCACATTTGTTTTTCATTTTCCAATATACATTTTTGTTTTATATATTTTAATATTTTGCCAACATATATTTTCTTTAAAAAACTGGTTTATTTTCTTTTGAGAGTAACATTGCAGTGCTAAGGGGTTACTCATGGTATTGCACTCACTCAGAAATTATTCCGGCCGGGCTGAAGGTACTAAATATGAACCCTGGGTATCAGTTTAAGATATGCTGCATGCAAGGCAAGCACCTCATACCTCATACACTATACTATCACTTTGGCCATTTGTCTAAATTTCCATGTGTGTATAGGACGTTGGAAAAATATATAGCAATTTGAAAAAAAAATATATATAGAAACTTGCAAATGTATATATAGTTGAAGTTTAAAATATATATAGCAAGTTGAAAATTTAGTCACAGGGGTCAGTGTGATAGTGATGTAGTGTATATATATATTTATATGTATATACACACATTACATATATAATAGGGACACACCCAGTGAGTTATTTCTGGCACACATATAACATTGACTCGTGAGTTCATGTGGGCATGGGTACCATGTGAGTCCTGTTGTCTGTCCATATTCCATGCTTTTCCTGCTCTGTGTTGCCTTTATTCAGTAGTTCTCATGCCTGATGAAGGTAAAGATGTTTTTCCTTTATTCCTTTTGCCACTGTGATCTGCATCCCTACTAATCCTATCCTAAATGACAGGTGGTCTTCTAATTCCAAATTACCTACTTCCTTTACCTTTTGTGAATGTGAGTTTTGTAATCCAGATGAACCTTCTAGTAAGTGTTAACTCCTACATATGTTTTATTGGCAAGTCTTTCCTTTGTTGGATTGTTTTCAGCATTCCTTGTGTTAATCAAATGGCACTTTCCCCAGAGGCCATTTTCACCAGAGGTCATTTACCCAAAAGCCCCATTGCCATCTCCACAACAATGATGTTATGGAGTCTCACTTTGAGGGCACTGCAATAATTAGAGATTAAAAAGTTTAATGGGAATCAGGTTAAAATATTTTTATGTCATTAAGATTCTAAAGTGCCAAATGTAGTATAATGGGAGCAATATTTTCCCAAGTACTCTGTGTGAGACTTAAATTTATAATAATCAATTAAATTTTGAGGAAGATGACAGGATGTAATGCTTCTAAATATCGGAATGAGTGATAACATGGTAGAAGTGATTCTACCTAAATGAAATCTATGATGTTTGGGAAATTCATGTGGTTTTAAAATGAGCACTATCTTGAGAAGAGGATTGCTGCTTGGATGTCTAGAGAATGATGAAAGTATTCAGGAATCACCATCTAGAACATGATGGGTAGTTTGTGAATGTAAAAATAGAACAATGGAGTTTATATTCTATAAGGAATCTTCACAGGCACTGATTGGATAATAAATCTCACGTTCGACTTCTCTACCACATCACACTGAATATTCATTGATAAATCAGCATACAATTCACCATCTTTTGCATGTTAATAATATTTTAAGTAAGACATTTGAATAGATGTAAATCCATACAAACATTTGCCTAAGCCCTACACACCTTAGGAATAGTCGTCTGCAGCCTATGAATGATGCATATGGAGGCAAAAACTAAGCATCTTTCCTAGAAAAGAAACTCAGTGATGTCACTGAGATCAATCATCACCATGCTTTCTCCCCTGCTTTGTATTTACTATGGTCCTTTAGATTTTTCTGAGAGCACTCTTCAATGTATTAGTCCATTAGCTCATCCTTATTGAAAGTATTCTAATGACCCATTTATTTAGAGATTTATAAAACCCTACTTTTTTATTCTTCCTCCACAATTTCACCTTCAGATTTAGTTCTCAGTTACCTAGATGTCTGGAGTTCCAAGATACAATTAGCCCACTTTGTAGTTCTCCTCACTTGAAGGAATTCGCTTTCAATGTTTTGTGCTCTGTTAATTGCATTTTTACATCTTTCCAAATTATCATCACTGTTATCATTTCACGTTTCTCCTCAGAATGTATCTCAATGACTTTTAGAAATATTTTTCTTTAGCTTTTATTATGTTCTTAGAGGTAGAGAAAGTACATTCCTTCGAACTAATTATTGAAAATGAAATGTTTTTAAGAAGATAGAAGCTACAATTAGGTAAGGGTGGAGCAAACAAGGATCTGGCATGATTTTAGTTGATATTATTTATTAATAAGTCAGAACTCCAGCTAACATTAACCATGATGGTTTTAAGTACTGCAGATTTCTAAGTCATGGCAGGGAAATTGACTAGCCAAGTTATGACACAAAAGTTTCAATTAGCTCATGTACATCAAGGGATTTAAATCACCGACAAAAACCACCCCACTTTAAGCTTCAAGTTAGAAAACCAAAATGAGTTCGAACCAGACTGTACCTGTCTGATAATTAAGAGCACAGTCTAATATTTGCCATTGCAATACTGAGAAAATACAATTCATCCTGGAAGAAGGAAATCCATGCAATGTTGTAATCAACCCACGTGAGACTAATATCTGTCCCACTTTTCACAAACTAAACCTTTCCTTGAGGAAAATTTCAAGTTATTTCTCTTGTGATTCTGAAAAAGACAGCTTGCAATAGAAAACCTTTAGTTAATCATGATAAGCACACATCTTCTTTTAATCTCTGTCCCCATCCTAATGTTTACTCTGAAAATGAGTGAATGTGATTGGTTGTTATAAGAGAGATGTTGATGAAATGTTATTTTCATGGCTAGTGTGCATGCCTGCATAATATTTAAAATTAAAGTATGAAGTGCTGAAAAAAATCTAAAATGTAAGTAAAAGTCTAAAAATGTAAGTTTTTGTTTTGTATTTTTTGTTTGTTTTTTTTTTGTTGTTGTTTTTGGACCACATCCGGTAATGCTCAGGGGTTATTTCTGGATATGTGCTCAGAAATTGCTCCTGGCTTGGGGGAACATATACGTCAGGGGATTGAACCGTGATCCATCTTGGGCTTTCACGGGCAAGGCAGACGCCTTGCCGCTTGCACCACCGCTCTGGTCCCTAGATGTTAAATTCTTGACAGTTTCTTTGGCCAGAATCAGAGGTGCTCAGGGATTACTCCTGCACACAGGATACTTCTGGCAATGCTTGAGATCATATGGGATATCAGAGATCAAATCTTGGTTGTTGGCATGAACTCCCAGGCCATTCTAAATACCATATTTAGCAAATTAAATTTACTTTTGTTATAATTTTGCTAATATTGTTACAATTACATTAGCACTTGTGAATTTGTTTCTTTTTCTTTTTTTTTTTTTCACATCTGATGGTGACTAGGAAAACACCCTGACTCTGTGCTTAGGGATCGCTGCTCATAGACTTGGGAAATACCATATGGGTTGGTAGAGTTTGAACTTGCTGGGTCAGCTAGGTACAAGGCAACTACTCTTTCTACTGTACTATTACTCTGGGCCAAAATTTATTATTTTGATGTAGATACTTACGCGCATTTCCAATATCAAAGTGCTCAAGACTTTCTGTCACTATCTTATTTATGTCTTCCAGTCCATTCTACATGCACTGTCCCATTATGTGATATTATGTTTTTTATATTGAATTAGTACCTGAAGATTTTATTAATCAACTTATTAATTCTAAAGTTTTATAATGGCATGTAGAGGTTTTCTTTTTTTTAATATAATTTTTATTTTTGATCATAGTGGCTTACATATTGTTGACAATAATATTTTAAGTACATATTTTAACATAAAATCAGGGAGATTCCCATCATCAAATTGTCCTCCCTAAACCTCCATTCCCTTCCTACCACCCATAAACTCCTCCCTCTCCCCCCGGGCTGCTAGAATAGGTGGTCCCCTCTGTGCCCAGCTTACAGCTTAGTGGTCTTACACTTGTTTGGTCTTGGTACTTCCCTTATTTCCCCCTCTAACTGGGAGGCGGGACTAGATAGCTAAAGTTATGTGATTTTGTTTGAAGAAGAGAAGAGTAATAAACTGGGGTAAAAATCAAATACGCCAAAAACGGGTGGAGTCCTTCTAGAGGCTCTCATCATCAGTTTGAGAGACAGAGGGGAAAAAGGAGGTGAACCACCTCAAAAGTACAAAAAGAAGTGTCAAATAAAATATCCAGTGAGCACTCTAACAATAAAGATAAGCACCACATAAAAGTCATGGTCTTATCTATTTCTTTGTTTTTGTGTGGTTATTGAAATTGTGATATTATGTTTTATATTCAAAAGCAAGGGACTGTCATCAATATATAAATTTTCTGACATATTTTAAATATCTGTAATTTTTAATATTTTGAATTTAATTACCACTTTGCTTATGTTTCCTATTACCCTTGATATTAGCAATTTATTTATTTATTTATTTATTTATTTATTTATTTATTTTTACTGGTTCAGCTCCTGCAAATTTATTTTTATTTTCAGAAATCCAATGCCTAAATTTTCAATATTTAAGATTCCCTAAATTTTTATCTAGGTATAATTGGTATTTGAGAAACTACATATATTAATAATAGATAGCCTGATAAATTTTGACACAGGTTTCTTTCAGTGAAACCCTCATTAAATTTTTAAAAGATAGAATAACTTATTTTCAAGTTTCCTACCCGTAATGTTATCAAATGTTAAACTGTTACATATTCCTATGTTTTGTTAGAATAAGTTACCAAGTTTGAAAAATTACATAAGTTAAATAGTATATGCTCGTTCCAATCTTTTTGTTGAAGTTTCTGTTCAATTACTTTGACACTATTTTATTTTTTCTTAGGATTGGACTTAAGTTCTTTGTATATTCTGAATATAAACAATCAGATGTAACATGCAATTTTTTTCTAATTCTACGTTCAATTTTTATAGAGAAGTAAACTTCTAATTTTGATCAAATCAGTTATTTGATTAGTTTCTGTATGCTATATCTGAAATATTTTTGCCAAGTCCAAAGTCATAGTTTTTTTTTGTTTTGTTTTGTTTTGTTTTTATTTTGAGCCATACCCGTGACACTCAGGGGTTACTCCTGGCCATGCACTCAGAAATCACTCCTGGCTTGGGAGACCATATGGGAGGGACCCTGAGATTCAAACTACCTTCTGTCCTGGATCATCTGTGTACAAGGCAAATGACCTAACACTGTGCTATCACTTTGCCAAAGTTATAGTTTTTCTTAATGTATTTTTGTTTCATCTATTATGTTATGGAACTTTTAGAATTTAAGTGTTTCTATAATGTTTACATTGTTTTTTTGTTTGTTTGTTTGTTTGGGGGTCACACCCGGTAGCGCTCAGGGGTTACTTCTGGCTCTATGCTCAGAAATTGCCCCTGGCAGGCACAGGGAACCATATGGGATACCAGGATTTGAACCACCGTCCTTCTGCATGAAAGGCTAATGCCTTACCTCTCCCTACATTGTTTAATTTTAAGTTTATTGTCAGATATATATAGCATGATTTTCACTTCAAATATTATGTTGGAACATGTTTAAATGCATTGATTATAATATTTTTTACATTACAGATAAAATTTGCAATACATGCCCTTAAAATCTACATGAAATATGTTTTCCTTTGCACAGTTGTCTGTGGTCAAATGTGTGTTTGTGATTGCATGTTTAAATATTCCCATTTAGAATATATTGAAAAATACTTCTTCTATGATGAGCCTATACATTCACCATGAAAATCTTCTCCATCTGTGTAAGAACAGCCATGTAGTATGCCTGGATAATGTGTCTCTAATGATAATTTGTCACTATTATAATTGTTCTCTAAATTTCCTTTTGGTGACAACCTTTGTGAGATAATTACACATCATCAATGTTCTAATGAACTACGAGTCACTTAATGCCTGGACACGAGGCAAAGTAGCTAAAAAAACATGTGTCAAGGCAGTTTCACAGGAACTAACATAGGAAAATGTAGGCTTCATTAACAGTGTTCAGAAAGACAGATGAATCTCCATCCTGCCTAACTCAGTGGTTAATTTATTGACTGACTTGAACAGGGATGCCCCTTTGGAAGGTTTTTAATAGTTTCTAAGTTGCTTGCTGAGGTTTTAATAGACATTTGCCTTGCTGAGCTCAATAAATATAGAGTGCAGGTTGAAATCTTGCAACCTAAAATGTAAGCAAGTGACTGAATGAGGTTAGAAAGGATTTATATTTCCTCTAAATATATTTCTTAGCTAAAGTTAAAATGAAAACGATTTCAAATATATCTTCTTACTTTTGGGGAAAACTTTCTTCTATTTTATGCTAAGACCTCTGGTGCTATAAAACAGAGAGGAAAAGATATCTGTCAGGAAGAGTAAAAAAATGACTAAGCACTTCTTTTTGTTTTGCTCCAGAATAGATATTGGAAATCAGTGTAGGCATTCAGCTTAGATTGTAAGTGTTTTTGTAAGTTAAAAAAAGGTGGCAAATACTGTATTTCCTAATTTCCAATAAATTGGAATCATATATATGTATATATATTTAATTTATAAGGACCTAATACACTGAGAGCTTATTTATTTAACTACATTTGCAGTAAATTTTAAGTACTATGTTAAAAATAGCATATAAGAGTCTATGAATATCACACATTTACTTTTCCAGGTGGTGTGACATTTTCATGTTCTGAAACTCACATGTTCCTCAGAAGAATTCTGCAAGACAGGTACTATATCACCCTATTTTTATGTCTTCTAGCTTAAGTACATTTTTCCAAGATTTTAAAGTAATGTATTTCTAAACTAAAGTTGCACTAATATACTTTGTTTTCATCATGAGTAAACTAGAACTTCTATTCTACAATAGACGCTATTTATTTATAATCAATATTTATGTTTAAAATTATATATGTGATCTATATATAATATTTTGTAAATAATATAAGTATCATATAATGACATCATAATCTTTATGTTTCTAAATGCTCTTTGCAATGTCTATACATTGTCATTGAATTCAAGGTTTAAGAAAAAACCATCATTAGTATGTACTCTTAAATTTTGCATAATCTGTTATGTTGATAATATTCAACAAGAATTTCTCTAAGATTACAATTTCTGTGCTGCATTTATTTTTCCTGGTGAGCATCTTTGTGAAATGTCTAATGATTAAGTAAACACACATTATCTGAAGGTTTGTGGACACAATTTCTTGAGAAGTTTCCCTAAGGTGTTATCTGTATGGCTATATGGTAAACCATCTTATCTAAGGCAATCTTGTGCATAGTATATTAGCACAGAACCTAGAATATTGGGTGCTGTGATAAAATTATGGGGATGAGGTGATAGTAGTGCATTTGCCTTGCATGTAGACAAACCAAGTTTGATCCCTGGCATCCTAGATGGTCCCCTGAGACTGCCAGGAGTGTTTTCTGAGTGCAGAGCCAGGAGTAACCCATGAGCACTGCTGAATGTGGCCCCCAAATTAAGACATATAAACAAATAAACAAATAAAATAATAAATAGTCTCAGTCCTTTCTCTTATCCATTTGCTTTGCTTACCAGATTTTTTCTGATCTCTGAGTGGACAACTATTATCTTAAAAGTATAATTTAAATAGTATTTCTTACAAGCAACAAAATTATTACATATTTAGGATGTAGAGGACTTCAATATATACCCCTTCTCTCAAACTAAGACAGAAACATTCCTTGTCAAAATTCAGTTTTTCACTGATGTTGGAATTTAAAAAGTATGAGAATTGGTGGTTGTGTTTTAATTCTGGGGTCTTGATATATTCTCCCTAGATCTGGCAGAGGTTCAAATGAGATTATTGAAGAAGCATCTAGTCCTCAATTTTCTTTAATTATTTAATGTATCTTTCTTTTAAAATTATTCTTGGGAACCCCAAATTTATACTTGACCACAGCACCACCATCAGTACATTGGTACAAAGCCAAAATCAAAGTTCAGGGAATAGTGGGTTAAACAAGTAGGAAATGAAACACATTTAAAAGTATTTTCATAGAAATTTTCCACAACTGCAACATTTAAAACAAAAGTTGAACCTTCATAATTTCTCATAAAAGAGCTATTAATCTAAGGTGAACATCCAATAAGACGGAGTCATCATATTATGATGATGTGGTTAGATGATAACGTATCCATGTCGACAAAAATAGCTTCGAAATGTGAAAAAAAAAACAGTAACATTTGCCATTAATATCATTGTATCCATAGAGTGTTCGTGGAGAGATTAAAAAATTCACATAAAAACAAAGTTTTAAACAATGGCAGGGTAGCTGAGAGTTGGGTAATTGACCTTTCATCTCCAACTGCAGCTTCATTTTAAAAACTGGCAATTGATGGCTACATGCACAGCAGCACCTATCTAGGCAGTTCGTGCTTCAAGCTGGAAGTTGCTCTGTGATAAAACTTTCCTCAAATCATTTTCTTCCATGCCATGTGGTGGTGATATCACGGGCAGACCCCACGCTGTGCAGTCCTTGCATAATTTGTCATTTTCCTCTAAATGCTAATGTGCATACACCCACTGCTGACACAAATCCTCTCTACATCTTTCTCATTATATAGCCTGCTCACCCCTGCTTCCTACCCATATTATGTTTTGTGATCTGATGTATTATTTTAGCCAAGTAGAATGCCTTGGAGTAAGACTTTCGAACATGACATTTTCTTTGCACTTTATATTACTGATCTTAACCTTGTATATTCATGTATCCCAAACAATCACAACATTGCCCATGATTTTGCAAATGATGTGAATTCATTTAGAGATCCCTAACAAAAAAGGCAGGATTTCATCATAACCTTGGCGTCCAAGGATACATCTCTTGAAAGGTAGAACTGGTGACCGCTTTCACCAGTTACATGAAAACACTCATTCTTCCTTTCCAAATGGGACGTCTAATCAGGTTGTCAAAGAAGAACAATTATTTTTCGTACTAATTAGCAGCTTGTGTTTAACCTTTAATTAGCTGTGAATTTATAATGACTCTCAATGGCCTTTTTCTTTTCTTGTTGAAGGTCATAGTCATAGCCTCTCTTTCTCTGCTCTGCCTTGTGAGTATGATAATAATGTTTTCAATGGAAGGCATTAGCTTTGCAGCCTTAGGAAGCTATCTTGGTATCCCTATTCTCAGTGGGCAAATGTGTGGCAAATTTAGATTATGGAGAGGCAGGACTCCCTTGTTTGTTACTTCAAGCTTCAGCAATAAATTCAAGTAACATTTCCTTTTCTTCATTCCCTTCCCTTCCTTGCACACCTTCCTATCCCCACTGGCACTGTTTGAGGCAAACAGGTTTTACTTCTCCAGGCTATGAACTGATTAGCATAGAGACTGTCTTCTTTAGGGGGGCAACATGCTATTGGTTAGGGATACTATGCATCAAAAAGGCAAAAAACAAAAAACAAAAAATAACAACAACAACACAACTTTCCTCCATCAGTCCTGAAGATTTTTTTTTATTGTTCAGGATGTACAACTTTATTTAAGGACAGAAAATTTATTTTTTGATGCCCAGGATCCTTAAAAAAGAAAGTCCTTTGTGAGGATAAGTGTTATAGTTCTGTACTCTTAAAATGTTTATGAGTTGGAAAAGTCTTTGACACTTAGAGAAATAAAAAAAAAACAAAGCCACCAAAAGTTCTCAAGGAAAGGAGATACTCTTTAAATTGTTTGCTCTAGTGAACTTGAAAGATAATATTTGTTCTTGAATAGTTGAGGTTTTTTTTTCCTGGATGACTTTTATTTCCTAGTCAAACCACTCTGTGAATAATGGAAAGATATGAAAAATGAAAGGATGCAGAAAACATACACTTTATAAAGAGCCCACATCCAATCAGCATTTTAAAAATAGAGTAAAAAAGCATGACCTGAGTTAATATTTTCTCAAGAGAGCTAAAAATCGTCTCATAATATAGGAAAAATAATGCTATTTACAAAGACAAATAAGGCACTTTCAAACAGAATGCAAGAATAGGTCTCACTTCGGCTACGAACAAGTCACTTCTGTTCCTGTGAAGCTATCAATTGTAAGCTGTTTCTGCAGCACACTTAAGGAAGGTCCTTCCAAAACACAAACCCTTTGCCCTAGAGAGAATATGAATCAAATATTTCACTTGAATATCCTGTGTTTTTGGTTTTTTTTTTCGCTGAAAACTCTACTGCTGTTGCAGGTTCCTTTATTTTGAGCATAATCTTCCATAACTTGCAGATGATTGACATCCTCCCTCCACAGAGGGCACATGGCTAATTGAGACTTTCCTCCCTAATCCGACATCCTCCTCCTTCTGTAGGTGACTCTATGTCTATGTTTTATGTTGGTCCTCATAAATTCATAAGAAAGCAAGGTAATTATTTTTTCGATATGATGGCTACCTTGACAACACATTTCTTAATAATCTTGCCTTTCATTAGCTTCCCACTCATGTAATTATGGGTTTGATCATTTCTGTGTAATGCTCCCTAAAATCCAAAAGATCTTCTTGTACTCATTTTTATAATAACTCTAATATTTAAGTTAGGGTCTGAACTATATATTTCATTTAAAACATGAGGCAGGAATTTAAATTACATAATAGATCACAATATACTATATTTTTTGAATATCAGGGAAAAGTTCTTCAAATGAATATTTTCTGAATGTCTCTGATAAAATGCAGATCATCTTTGGACCCCATTATCACTGTCTTATTTTGTTTTATATTTTAAATATCTTTATTTAAGCACCATGATTACAAACATGTTTGTAGTTGACTTTCAGTAATAAAAAGAACACCCCCCTCCAATAGTGGAACATTCCCACCACCAGTACTCCCAATTATCACAGTTTTAAGTGAAAATTAAGTGACATGATCAGCTAATGTCATGAACACTATGCATTTTACATACTTTGTAGGTTAATAAAATTTGTAACTGACGAGCCAAAAAGTGTCACTTTTTGTTATTTTAATAACAGTATATTAACTCCTTCAATGGCCACTTAGGAGAGGATATTGCTCTTTCTTTATTTGATTTTTACTCAAAAATTTATAAATCTGGGGCCCGGGAGATAGCATGGAGGTAAGGCGTTTGCCTTTCATGCAAAAGGTCATCGGTTCAAATCCCGGTGCCCCATATGGTCCCCCGTGCCTGCCAGGAGCAATTTCTGAGCATGGAGCCAGGAGTAACCAACCCCTGAGCACTGCCGGGTGTGACCCAAAAACCATAAAAATTTATAAATCTGGGGCCAGATCAATATACAATGTGTAAGTCATTTGCTTGGAATGTGGTGACTGGGGTTCTATCCACGGTATTTCAGCGGTTATGCTTAGCCTTGCCAGAAGTAATCTTTGAATATAGAATTAAGAGTAAGCCCTGAGTCTCTGTTTTTCCAGTGATTGGATAAGGTCCAACACCCATTCATGATAAAAAAAAAATTCAACAAAATGAATATGGAAGGAACTTTTCTCAATAAAGAACTTTTTACTACAGTCCATGGAAATTATGACTTAATGGAAAAAAATTAAAAGACTTTCCTCTAAAATCTGATATAAGACAAGTCTACCCCCTCTCTCCACTCTCATTGCACACAGTACCGGAAGTACATGCTATAGTTATTAGGCAAGAAAAATATATCAAGGACATCCAGATAGAAAATGAAGTCAAGATCTCTCTGTTTTCAGATGACATGATATTATATTTAGAAAATCCTAAAGACTCTACCAAAAAACTTCTAGAAACAATAGCAAAGTGCAAGGCTACAAAATTAACATGCAAATATAAATGGACTTCTTATAAACAAATAATGATAGAGAAGAAATGGACCTTAAAAATCCCATTCAAAATAGTGGCACAGGAACTCAAATACCTTGGAGTCAAATTAACTAAAGAGATGAAGGATCAATACAAAAAACTACAAAACACTCCTTTATAAAATAACAGAAGACACAAGAAATGGAGACACATACCTTGTTCATGGATTGGGCAGATCAACTTCATTAAAATAGTAGTACACTCCCCAAAGAATTGTACAGATTTAATGAATTTCCTCTAAGAATAGCCATGACATTCTTCAAAAAATTAGATCAAACATTCCTAAAATTCTTTTAAAAATTCCAGAGAATAGCTAAAGCAACCCTTAGGAAAAAGAAGATGAGGAGACATCAATTTACCCCAACTTTAAATTATATAAAAAATCAAAAGTCATTAAAACAGCATGGCATTGGCACAAATACAGACCTTCAGTTTTGTGAAAAAGACTTGAGTATTCAGAGAATGTTTCCCAGTCATAGAATCAATTAAATTTTATAAAGGAGCAAGAAACACAAAATTGAGCAAGGAAAGTCTCTTCAACAAGTGGTGTTGGGAGAATATTCAGTTATATAAAAAAAATGAATATGGAGCTTCATCTAACATCATGCACAAAGATCAAATGCAAATAAATTAAAGACCTTGAATCATAAGGTTTATAGAAGAACATGTAGATAAAACACTATGGCATTGCAACTAAGGGGAAAACATCACTGTCCAAACAAGTGAAAGCAGAGATAACCAAATGGGACTACATTAAACTGAGAAGTTTCTGCACCTCAAAAGTGACTAGAATACAAGGCCCACCCACAGAATGGGAGAAACTATTTACCCAATACCCATCAGATAAGGAGCTAATATCTAAGATATGAAAGTTGCTGGCAGAGATTAACAGGAAAAATAATTTAAACCATAAAAAATGGGGAGAGAAAAAATGAACAGACACAAAAGAAATCTAGATGACCAAAAGTCACATGAAAAAATGCTCCACATCACTAATCATCCAGGAGATGCAAATCAAAACAACAATGAGGTACCATCTCATATCACAGAGACTGGCACGCATCAGAGAGAACAAGAACAGTCAGTGCTGGAAGGGACGTGGAGAGAAAGAAATTCATTCACTGCTGGTGGGAATGTCATGTAGTGCAGCCTTTCTGGAAAAAATATGGAAATTACTCAAAAAACTGGAAATTGAACTCCCATATGATTCATTTATATCACTCCTAGAGAACACACACACACACAAAAGAACTCCTATGAACACAAAAATACAACACAAAAAATGCTCTCTGTATGCCTATGTTCATTGTAGCTCTATTTACAAAAGCCAGAATTGAAATAATCCAGTTGCCCGAGAACAGATGACTGGTTAAAGAAACTGTGATTTTATCATCCACAACTGAGCAGAAAGTTTCCTGGCTCCATAAAAAGACCTTGGGATGTGATAATGAGTATGTACAGAGCCAGTAGTTGTTCCCATGGCAGTATGCTCCAGCTAGGAAGTTTGAACTCATATAAAACCAAAGGAGATATATGCAATTAGAGGTGGACTGGAAAGATTAATAGCTCCAGAGATTAATAGATATGGTACAAAATTAAAATTTGCAGTCATATATAATTTCTGAGTAAATCAATATGAGTAAACAATATTGGATTGTGTATCTGAATTAGGTAAGAGGGTATATCTTAGAAGCTCTTACTAACAAAATATTTGTGACATGAGGTCACAATGATTGATTTTAAAATGATTGAGGTGATTTATTTTATTCAATTTAGCTTGGAAATTATGTTTTGGAAATTATTATTATATTTTACAATATATATTCATAAAAATGAACATGCTTACTGATCAATACAATATGCTATTTTATTTCAATAAAAATTTAAAGAAGGATAGGCCAATTAATGTAACAGTATGTTCTTGGTTAAAAATTATATGGAAATAATTAATTCCAAATTATTTAGAGTGGATGGCATTTAATTTTCTTTTTGACATTTGTTCTAGGGAAAACTACTTAAATTATTCATTACTAATGTACTTAGGAAAACTGACTCTTTAATTGTAGGTTTATATTGAAAAAGTGTATCTGGAGTACCTGGTAGTCATATGCAGGATGGATGGTTATGTTGAGATTTTTCATTTTAAAAAACATAATCACAGTTTTTCATGGCTTTACAATGTGTAGGATAAAATTAAGAATAAGAATAAGAGGCAGCAATTATTAAAATGCAGGAGACACATATTAGATTTATATTTCAAGTCAGTTTGACAAGCTGAGTCTCAGTTTTATTTGTAAATTTATATATATATATTTATATATATAATTGATGCCACCAATCTGTTTTTATAACCAAGAACATATTTTTATACAAAGTCTTTCCATCCACAGTGAATCATATATTTCTTAAGGTAAAATGGAGAATTATTTTAGTTGAATAAATGCTGAGTTACTTAATATCATAATTGTCTAGATTAACAAAACCAAAAGGATATTTATTTATATCTTATATTTTGGACCAAATCACCAAACCTGGAAACATTTAAGGGCTATCCTAGCTTTGTGACTCAGTGTTTGGGAAAACGATGTGTTTGTGGGGATCAAATAGGGGTCAATCACATATAATCCAAGTACTTGAACCTCTAAACAATCTCTCTAACCTCACCAAGTAGCTTGATTTTAGAAACAGTCTCATATCATCAAGGAAGCTTAACGCTATAAAACAGAGGCAGGGTAGAATTTTTTTGCTGAGTCTTCAGACAATATTTCTTCTTGAGAAGCTACCAATACTGCTAGATTTATTTAGACCTGAATTTAATCAAGCTTAACCTCATTTTATATATTTGCAGATTGTATTGCTAAGGACATGTTCCAATTAGATATAAATCAAGTAAAAATTATTTTGTCATTAGTGGTTTAGGATAAAAAGAAATATAAAATCAGGTAAAGTTCATAGATTTGGCACAATTATCTGAGGTAAATATATTTTATCCATCTATTTGACTTTAATTCATTCTTAAATGTTTTTGTACTTTCTAAAATCTGCACACTGCAACCTACATTTTGTTATTATTATTATTAGAACTAATGGAATTGTCTATATAAAATATCTAAACCAACCAGAGAAAAGGACATGTTGTATTCAGGAAGTAGTAATTAATAATTAAAATTTTTTTAACTATACTCAATAGAGATAAAATTATGTTATGAATATTTTGTGAATGTGGCTATCAACACTTCTGAGATAAAAATGAACAAATGTTTATTCACAATAAAAGTTTAAGAGCTAGATAAATTTATTTATTTAATTTTGGTTCTTGGACTATATGGACAGTCCTCAGTAGTAACTCCAGACTTTACTTCCAAGATTTCTTTTCATAGGCTGAGGGTACATTATGAGAAACCGGTTTGGCTTATTTTAAAACCAGCAACTTATTTTACTATCTATCAAATCCCCCAGAACTATATGTTTTGTGGAACATATTATTGTCTCACTGGAGAAAAGTGAGCTACATTGTATTGAAGCAAATATCTAGCCTCTTATTAAAAATATATATTTAGAAATATGACTCTAATGTGTTATACACCTGCCTGAATACTTTGATGTAGTGGGAGGGAGAGATCATGAAGGGGAAATGAAGATTAATCATAAAGTACCTGCATTAGGTTATGTGCATTAATTATATATCACATGAAATACCATGGTATACTTGCATGGTATATTCATAACAATGCTATGAGAAATAGATATAATCATTAACATTTTCTAAAGAGACAATTACAATGAGAAGAGTAGCTATTTCCCTTCAAGCTATCAAAAAATCAAATATAAGACAGATGTATTAACAAGATTGGGGAATAATATCTATTGAGTTTGTTCAATAGAAATTTTTTTTAAATTTATTTGAACATCTTGATTACAGATATGGTTGTGATTAGGTTTCAGTCATGTAAAGAACACCCGCCTTCACTACCAATGTCCCAAATCTCCCTCTATCCCACCCCACCCCACCTGTACTCCAGACAGGCTTTCCTGTTCCCTCATTCATTCACATGATTATGGTAGTTCTCAGTGTAGTTATTTCTATAACTGCACTCACCATTCTTTGTGGTGAGCTTTATGAGGTGAGCTGGTAGTTCCAGCCCTCCTCTCATTGTCTCTGAGGATTACTGCAAAGATGACTTTTATTTTCTTAAAACCCATAGATGAGTGAGATTATTTTGCATCTCTCTCCCTCTGACTTATTTCACTCAGCATAATAGACTCCATGTAATTCATGTATAGGAAAATTTCATGACTTCATATCTCTTGATGGCTGCATAATATTCCATTGTGTATATGTACCACGGTTTCTTTAGCCATTTGTCCATTGAAGGGCATATTAGTTGTTTCCAGAGCCTGGCTATTGTGAATAGTGCTGCAATATAGATAGGTGTGAGGAAAGGATTTTTGTACTGTATTCTTGTGTTCCTAGGGTATAACCCTAGGTGTGGAATAGCTGGGTCGAATGGGAGCTCAATTTCCAGTTTTTGGAGGAATCTCCATATTGCTTTCCATAGAGTTTGGACTAGACGGCATTCCCACCAGCAGTGGATAAGAGTACCTTTCTCTCCACATCCCCGCCAACACGGATTGTTCTCATTCTTTGTGATGTATGCCAATCTCTGTGTTGTGAGATGATATCTCATCATTGTTTTGATTTGCATCTCCCTGATGATCAGTAATGAGGAGCATTTTTTCATTTACCTTTTGACCATTTGTATTTCTTTTTTATCAAAGTGTCTGTTCATTTCTTCTCCCCATTTTTTGATGGGATTAGATGCTTTTTTCTTGTAGAGTTCTATCCATGCCCTGTATATTTTGGATATTAGCCCTTTATCTGATGGTATTGGGTGAATAGTTTCTCCCACAAGGTGGGTGGCTCTTGTATCCTGCGCACTATTTCTTTTGAGGTGCAGACGCTTCTCAGCTTAATGTATTCCCATCTGTTGATCTCTGCTTCCACTTGTTTGGAAAGTGCAGTTTCCTCCTTGAAGGTGCCTTTAGTCTCAATGTCATGGAGTGTTTTATCGACGTGTTGTTCTATATACCTAATGGTATCAGGTCTGATATCAAGGTCTTTAATCCATGTGGATTTTACCTTCATACATGATGTTAAATGGGGGTCTATGTTCTCTTTTTTGCAAGTGGCTAATCAGTTCTGCCAGCACCACTTGTTGAAGTGGTTTTCCCTGCTCCACTTAGGATTTCTAGCTCCTTTGTCAAATAATTAGGTGATTGTAAATCTGGGGAGCATTGGTCAATAGAGAATTTCTGAAAGACATTACCAGCACATTGGTGGAATGTATTGAAAATATTGGAGCAAATTTCTTCAGGTATATGAATGTTTGAGTTGTATTGTGTCCATCAAGTGTTATGTTTTGAAGTCTAAACTCACAGATGTATAAAGTTATAATTTATTATAAATTACATTTTTCTTTTAATTTAGTTCTTGTACTATCTTCACTGAAAATGTTGTGTTGTGTGTTTATAATATGTACTATATATTATGGATCCTTATTTCCTCTAATAGTCTGAAAAATCCTTAAATATGTGCAAAATTATGTCTCATGCTCTCTCTTCTGCTTTTATCAATCTGTCTACACTCTCAAGATAATTAATTCATTTTGGGGCCGGGCAGTTGCGCTGGACGTAAGGTGCCTGCCTTGCCTGTGCTAGCCTAGGATGGACCGCAGTTCAATCCCCTGGTTTCCCATATGGTCCCCCAAGCCAGGAGTGACTTCTGAGCGCATAGTCAGGAGTAACCCCCACTGTCACCGGGTGTGACCCAAAAAACAAACAAACAAAAAAAAGATATTTAATTCATTTTGATGACTGCACAAAATTTTTGAATACCTTTCTTTTTTTTTTTACCAATTTAACTTTTGTTTCTAATTAGTCACTTATTGATCAATGTGTTATTTCCTGTCTCTAGTATTAGAAAAATATTTTCAAAGTTACTGTTGATTGACATTTTTTTTTGTTTTTTGGGTCACACCCAGCAGTGCTCAGGGGTTACTTCTGGCTCGCTCAGAAACTGCTCCTGGCAGGCACGGGGGACCATATGGGGCACCGGGATTCAAACCAATGACCTTTTGCATGAAAGGCAAACGCCTTACCTCCATGCTATCTCCTGGGCCCCTGATTGACTTTTTATGTATCTTGAGCGGAAGTTATATCTTTTGGGGCCAGAACAGTGGTGCAAGCCATAAGACATCTGCCTTGTGCACACCAGCCTAGGATAGACTGCATTTCATTCCCCCGGTGTCCCATATGGTCCCAAGTCAGGAATAATTTCTGAGCACAAAGCCAGGAGTAACCCCTGAGTGTCACTGGGTGTGGCCCAAAAAACAAAAAAATAAAGTTATATCTTTTGTGGATTCCCTAAGTATATTTCTGAGAAGAATGTTCTTGAATATTGTGGCAAGGGACATTAATTCTTGATTCAACCCCTTGATATGTTATTAGTCAAGCCAAATTTTGCAATATTTAAATATGATTTTCAAGAGCACAAAAAGGTCACATATTTCCCCTTTTTTCTAATTTTTCTGCTTAAGTGTTGTATTTGTTTTATAAATTATAAATAACTTTAAATATTTAATAAACTGTATAATCTAAACACATTTATATGAATAAAATTATCATTTTAAATACACTATGCTTACAACAATTGCAATAAGCTGTCTAAGACCAGTCCTCAAAAGATAAATCCACATTAAATTGAAACATCATGAAAAATGCATGGGAAAATGTAATAGGAAGAAACATAATTACTCTGGATTAAAAAGTTGCATGGATGTGGAGGAAAATAAAAATCTATCAAGTCCCTAGATTATATTATCTTTATTAGGACAAACTTAAGAAAATGATTATGGTTAATTCTGTTGCTATTAAAACTCTAAAAATGAAATTGTTAAAGATTACCTGGGAATGTTCACTTTATATTGTAAATATTTTATATCTATCTTAGGAGAAGTTGGTCTGTACATACTTGAAAAATGCAGGATTTTATCCAAAGCCACAATTTCAATGCAGCTCCATTCCTCAGAGCTTATGTGGGTGCACCTGGTATGATGGAATATCAAGCATTGTATAGATATTCATATGAATATAATATATAGCTATTTTTATTCTTACTTCCCAAACATCTTCCATCTCTATGTTCTAATGGTTAAATGCAGTTAAATGCCCCAATTCTAAAAGAGAGAGGAGACAGGGGTGTGGGGAGAGAGAGAGAGAGAGAGGATAGAGAGATAGAGAGAGAATATTTGAACATCAGTGATTTAGGACATTTTATTTTATGGTATTTTATTTTATTTTTTGAGATCATCCTAATATTCAGGACATTTTAAAAATTGAAATATTTGCTAAAGTTGGTGGTCACATTATTATTATGTACTCAATGCCTATTCTGTACTAGTCATTCTAATGAGGGCATTTCAGATAATACCTCCATAACTTTATAAAGCATATCTAATTTATGCTGTTATGTGGATGTGTGGATTTTTGTATATTGAAGTAACTGCACTTTTATGGAGGCATTTGTAGTAGAAAGATTAGAAATAATTATAAGCACAATAAAATTGTTATTACTGTTCTAGTGTAAGTGCATGCTCTCCCATAGGTATATTTCTAGAACTGGAATTATAGGCCATAGTATTGGTATATGCCTAATTCTATAAGAAATGTTCATTTTTTAGTATTTTAAAATAAAAACGAGGATAATACCTGAAAATAGTTTTCCTAATGCGTCATTAAAAATAAAAATCAGAGTTCAAAACTAATCTACTACCAAAATTCATACTCTTAAACAATTTGCTTTCATACTTGAATTCAAGACCTGTGGCAAAATTGATCCTCATTAAAAGTCTTGAGACTTAAATGTGTTCCTATTAATAATAGGAACAATGCACACTGTATCTATTTATTTACTCTCTTTGGGATGGAGGAGAAGCACTGGTGGTACTTGGAGGGCTATTTCTAAACTTGCTCATGGCCTATTCCTGGTAGCAGGAGGGACTACAGTAGTGTTCAGAGGAGTTTGGAATGATACTACAGTGTCATTCTACAGAGACCCACATTCAAAGCAGTGGCCCAATTCCTGTACTGTCTTACTTTTTTTTTGTGCATGTGTGTGTGTGTGAGGACTCTCAAACTCAGCAGTACTCAGAGTTTACCACTGGGTCTACACTGTGATCATTCTTGGCAGTGCTCAGGGAACTGTATAATAATCCATAGATTGAGTGTGAGTTGGCTACAGGCAAGGCAAGCACATTACCTTGTGTACTATCTCTCATCTTCACTATACTGTCTTATCTGATTGCCCATCCATTTACTCAATTTTTATC
>PVKC010003130.1:0-40163 GCA_004027635.1 Crocidura indochinensis | reverse complement strand
CTTCTTCTTCTTCTTCTTCTCTTCCTCCTCCTCCTCCTCCTCCTCCTCCTCCTCCTTCTTCTTCTTCTTCTTCTACTCTTCTTTCTTTCTTCTTCATTGTTGCTGCTGGTGCTACTGCTGTTGCTGTTGTTGTTGCTTTATGATGTAGTCAATCTCTATGTTGTAAGATACTGTCTCATTGTTGTTTTGATTTGTGATTTTTGACTAGTGATGCAGAGCTTTATTTCATGTACCTTTTGGCCATTTGTATTTCTTCTGTGAGGAAGTTTCTGTTCATCTCTCTCTTCTCTTTATTTTTTTATGGGATTGGATATTTTTCTTGTTAAATTCTGCCTGTGGTTTATGTATATTTACTCTTAACCCATTATTAGATGAGTTTTAAGTAATGTATTCTTTTCCATAGAAAGTCTTTGTATCCTGGTCATTTCCTTAGAAGTGCAGAAGCTTCTTAATTTAATATAGTTCCTAATGAAGCTTCTTAATTCAATTTAATGTATCTGTTTATCTTTCCTTCCACTTGTTTGGCCAGTGGTGTTCCATCCTTGAAGATGTCCTTAGCTTCAAAGTTTTAATTTTAGATTACCACTCACTTTTCACAATATGTACTGAAAAATCCAAATATCTTTACTCAGCAATTTTTGATGTGATTGTCTTATTTCTTATGTTATATATTCTAAGGTTATTTTTATTTGCATTCTAAACATTCAATTATTGAAGCACTATACAAAGTTATTTTTTACTTCTATTCCTAAGAAATGTAAAATCAAATTTTACTCTAGAAAAATGATATTTTACTATAGAAAAACCTAAAGTCAGAATGATATTTTTTCCATTTAATCAATCTACTCAGAAGCTTCTTTCTTCTTATTCAAATAAAAATTATTTTGTTAGATTGGTGTTTTTTACCTAAGGTGTATTTTTAAACATATATTATATATAATTAAGTATAATTTTATAATTTACATTAATAATCTATGTTCATTTAAGTATATTGCATAAATTATTATACATAATATATACATATATTTTTATATAAAATAAGCATATATTTAAAATTTTTTAATCAGTTTGCATTATATTTTCCAATATTTGCTCTAACTCATTGCTTTTGTTTTTCTTTTATAAATTCCAGTTGTGTTGCACCTCATTTTCTTTTACTTAGGATGATCTCCCTACTCATTTTATAATTTTCCATTTTATTTTTATTGTCATTATTGGACCTGTATAAGGTTTTAGATTCCATTCTGAACTTATTACACTCATATTCACCTTTGCATGTCTTAATCATATATGTACTACTTATATTTATTATTCTTTTTATATATTATTATAATATATTATATATTAATTATATACATACTATATATTAATATTAATAATATATCATATTATAACATATCATAATATGTTATAATAATATGTTATTATTCTTTTCTCTTTATTTTATTTCATATTCCAGATTTCTATCTTGTCTCACCATCTTTTTTCTTTAGGTTTTGATTAGATACCCTTGGACAACAAAGTTACAAAGATATTTGTGATTGAGTTTCAGGTCTACAAATGTCCTAACACCAATCCCTTTACCAAGATCCACTACCTCCCATCATTGTTCCAAGTTTCTCTCCTGTCTCCCCCCGAGTCTGCCTCTGTGGCAAACTTTTCCCCTCCATGATTTTCTGAGATATCCTTCCCTAAGATATCCCCATACATGCCTTAGTGGCATGCTCTCACTGTAGACCAGTTCTCCTATTATTCCTTTCTATTGAGTTTTGGCATTTCATATTCCCCCAGGAAGTTTCCTTAAATCCCACATTCTGAGTCTTTTCTTTGATGTATAATTTTTCTGCTTTGGTACTACATTTTTTAATTCTTTAAAAAAATGCTTTGAAATTGGTAAACGCTCAGTAATTTGATCTGGCCCAAGCAGTAATTTGTAGTGACTTTCTCAGGGTATTGGTGCTGTCTTTTGATATGAACTATCTTTTGGTACCTATGAATATAGGCCATGACAACTTTTTTAATAAGTTTCAGTCCATTTTGTGTTAATATTTCCTTAGTCCTTACACACTGAAGTGGTTCCTCTATCCAGGGGTCTCAAACTTGTGGCCCACAGGCCACAAATGGCCCTCCGTACAACATTTTATGGCCCTGCCCTAGAGGAATCTTTTTTGTTTTGTTTTGTTTTGTTTTGTTTTAGTTATTTGGGTCACACACCCCAATGTTGAACGCTTACAACTGACTTTGCACTCAAGGATCACCCCGACTTTACCTCCTGTGGCCCGCAGGTAAATTGAGTTTGAGACCCCTGCATCTACCTTCTGCTCTGTTTTCTTGTGATTAGTTCAGGTTCTACAAATTTTGTTCTAAGCCAATAATAATGATTCATTAATTGACAGTTGCATGCTCTCACATATAGGAATTAAATTTTATCTTAGATTTTTGTTAAAGTCTGATCATCAGATTATTTTATGTTTAACTTCCTACAACATGATTTAAGAAGGACTTAAATTCTATAATTTCTGTATTAAACATTTCACTTTAATATATGATATCTAAATTTTCAGATGCTATACATTTAAGCTTCATACCATATAGTACATAGAATAATATATAGAATATTCTATTTATTTCCTTTCTTGGTAAAGATTGAATTAATAGAGTTTTATTATTCTATTATTTGCAGTGATGGTTATTAATATTTTGCTATTTTAACATACCCAAGACAAATTTGTACATCAAACTGCCATTTTCCAGACAGGAGATCAGTAAGTACTCTGACTTCCTGACTATACAATTTAAAACCAACTTTGAATGTTTAATAGCTGTATGATCTTTGGCAAGATACTAATTTTCTATCTTTTTCATCATCTATTATAAAATGATATAAAATAATGCTTTATGTATTTCATTGATGTTTAAGGCATTACCACTTTAGATTAGGTATAAATGGATTGATTTATCAAAATTATTACTTCACTGCATTAATATTATATATGCACATGTTTTTCAGTCTCAGAGAAAACAAGGAGCCTTTCCCAACTCCAGATACCTTAGACTTAGTTGCTTGAATTACTTTGATAAGAAGTTAGTAACATGACAACAGAGGTTTAGAATGTGACTGCTCTATGAACATTCACCATGTATTAGGTAATTTTTTCAACTGAATTTCAAGATGAAGCACATTCAAGCCAGAGTTACATGGCAATTCCCTGGGGCCAGAGAGATGGCATGAAGGAAGGGCATTTGCCTTGCAAGCAGAAGGACGGTGGTTCAAATCCCTGCATCCCATATGGTCCCCGAGCCTGCCAGGAGTGATTTCTGAGCAGAGAGCAGGAGTAACCCCTGAGCGCAGCAGGGTGTGACCCCCCAAAAATAAAAACCAGAAAACAAAAAACAAACAAACAAACAAAAGAAACATGGCAATTCCCTAATCAATTTGCAATTCTACAACCTGAGTCAGTCCTCTAGCCAACTGATAGTAAGAATGAAAGTCTCTTCCAACACAGAATTGTATGGATTTTTAATAAAATTTGAATACCTATAGTCCATCAGGCCAATGCTCATAATTCAAGTTAGATTCATGTTCAATTTTGTGTCACTTAGAAACTATTACTAATTAGTCTGATTTATATTTAAGATAAAACTGAACACTTCCATTATTCTAGAGATTGAAAAAAATTAATCATAATAAAAAAGAAAATTCTTTTAGATAAAAATGCAAAAAATAAGGATAAATTTTCTTAAAAATCGTATCTTGCATTCTTTACTGAATCACCACCACAAGTAAAGGGTGGTACAATTTATGAAGTAAATGATATGTGAAGCTAAGAACACTTAGAGGTGTCTAATGACCACTACCTGTTTGGTCTTCTAGCTTCTTATCTCAGTCTTCAGGAGATTAGAGAGTTAAACACAAAAAACGATGGATTACCACATAATTTACTAGAAATAGGTGAATTTGAATGTAATACAAAAGCATATAGTATATGGAATTGATGGGTTACATTTTTTAAGTGAAACCTGTTGTATTATTAATTAATCTGTTCATTTGGGGTTTGTGTCTATAGCCGATAATACTAAGGAACTGCTCTTGTTCTGCACCTGGCTTTGTTCTCAGGGATTATTCCTGATGGTGCATGGGAGACCATACCAGAGGTCCTAGGAATGATGTTGGGTCAGTTTCATTCGAAGCAAGTGCCCTACTCACTGTACTATCTTTTCAATGCCAAAAGTCAGCTTTTTCTGAAGAAAAAAAAATCACATATAAAGAAAATAAATCCAAAATTTAGAATTCTAAGAATACGGAACTCCAACATGCTTGAAGTTTTCTTTACAACTGTAAAAGACAGTTTGCATACATATATATAAAACAATACAAAGTCCACTGACACCCACATGGGCAACAGTAATTATCAGCATGATCAGCTTAAAGTACAAAAGAACAATCTATTGGACAAAAAAAAAATCAAGATGGAAAGTGAGCTCAGACTTCAGAAATACTGTAACAGTGTGAAAATTGAAGAGTTATTACACTGCTTCTTGCTTTAAAAGGATAAAATGATCGATCTTATAATTCTTGGTCTCTAGAAAGCCAGGTTGCTTTGCTGTTTTATTTCTTATTTCATGTAGTCAGAAGCTTAGAAGTGCTTCCTATGTTCAGATAAGATCCTGACATCACAGAGACACCCAGAACACCATTGGCATCGGATAGAAATTTCGCATTGGGAACAACAGCGGAGTCAAGACAATGCCGAGTCTGATGCAGTTCCTGGAACAAAGCACACTACTTCTTCCTCTTTTTGTCGGCATTCAGGGCAACAATAAAGGTTATGTTTGCTGCTGTTCTGTGGTGTCCTTCGCTCCTGACATTTTAAGAAGTCGAAATGCACTGTATCTTGGGACTTCTTTGTAAAGGGGCTTTCTAAGTGTAAATGGCTGGTACAACCTTTATTCGACTTCTGACTACCCCCTCTAGTTTCAAGGGGAACAAGTTTTGCTGCCTTTGCAGAGTCCTTCGAAGTGCTCACATTTCCTGGGGGAGTCCATATTCCATCTGGCAAGACCATCATTGTAATTTGTCAAAGTAGGAATTGTGCCACCAAAGCACGTGTTCTCAAGAAACAGAGTGCATTGTCTGGCTGCCTCGTCTAGCCTAAGCATATTCAAAAGCCTTCAGTAAATGAATGATCTGCTGGACACAGATAATGACTTGGGGAAAATAGAAGCTTCTGCGGTTATAGTGCAGGAGGATCCATTAGAACAGGAAAGAGATGGGGCTTGTGCTATGCCAGAGCCACATGTTTCGTGAAGGAATGAGGGTAGGCTCTCAATGTCTGTCTTGGCATTTAGATGCAACTCTATTGAGAAAGCAAGCCAAAGGATTTCTCTCCAGCAGAGGAGAGGAGCTCTGACTACCTTTCTTCCCAAACACTCCCTTCCTCCATACTTGGCTGTGGCCTCTTCCATTCTAGTAACTTCACAGTACCTTGCCATCAATGCTTCTTTACACAGTCATTCATTCCACAAAAATTAATCAGTCAAATTAGTCTGGTAACACAAAAAAAAAATGGCATTCTGTTTTCTTAGAATATTTGAAAAAATAAAAATGAGAACATGCTTCTAAGTTCATTAAAAGATACTTAATCTTACCTTGGCCTAGATGGCCTTAAAAGGAAGAAAGAATGTGAATGGGAATTCTTTTAGGATATTTTCTAGATTGTTTTCTTAGTAGAGTTGATGTTGGGGGTGACAGAGAAAATTTCCCCTGCCCCTGAGTTCTGCTTGAACTGAACATGTCATAAAAACCATAGTACACAGTTTAGGGACTGGAATGGTGGCACAACAGTAAGGTGTTTGCCTTGCATGCATCTGACCTAGGACAAACCTCGGTTCAATCCCCAGGCGTCCCATGTGGTCCCCCAAGCCAGGAACAATTTCTGAGCACATAGCCAGGAGTAACTCCTGAGATCACAAGATGTGGTCCAAAAACAAAAACAAAACAAAACCAGAATACACAGTTTAATAAAAATAAAAATTAATGCAATGCAGCATGTATGAGAATATTCAAGGCCATCAATTCTATAAAAAAAAATGGGGAAGATTCAGGATATTTGTCCCATATTAAGGGACCCGGGTCTTTAAGGAGAAAAAAGGGAATTGAGTTTCACATAATAAGGAGGAAGTAGCTTCATATTTACTCAGAGCCATAACGTGAGTTTCTCAGATAAAGAGAACAATGCCCACTTCTAAGTAAATCCCTGGTCAAATGACATTATTCTAGATCATAAAAGGGAGGAAATCATTGATCCTTTTTTCTTTTAGGAACTGGGCAAAGAACTAAGATAAGGGCAAGAGCTTTGAGAGGCAGGGTTAAAAATAAAGCAATGCCCAAAGGCTCTTCCTAGTTTTTTGTACATGAGTGATCCTGGATGTACTCTGGAATCAAGAATCAACCTGGGACCCAGAGAGATAGCACAGCGGTGTTTGCCTTGCAAGCAGCTGATCCAGGACCAAAGGTTGGTTCAAATCCCGTTGTCCCATATGGTCCCCCGTGCCTGCCAGGAGATATTTCTGAGCAGACAGCTAGGAGTAACCCCTGAGCACCGCCGGGTGTGCCCCCCCCAAAAAAGAATCTTTAATTGGGGTTGGGCAGTGGTACTGGAGGTAAGGTGCCTGCCTTGACTGCCCTAGTCTAGGACGGACCGTGGTTCGATCCCCCGGTTTCCCATATGGTCCCCCAAGCCAGGAGCAACTTCTGAGCGCATAGCCAGGAGTAACCCCTGAGTGTCACTGGGTGTGGCCCAAAAACCGAAAAAAAAATCAGCCTGATGGTGCTTAGGATGTCATATGTGGTGCCTGGTATTTAATCTGTCTTGGTCCTGTGCAAGGAAGGCAAGCACCTTACCTTCCACGGGAGGTAAATAAGTACCAAATTCCACTCTAATACTCCTCCTATGGAGCTAGATAAGGAAACATTTTGTTGTTGTTGTTGTTGTTGTTTGTTTTGGGGCCACATCTGGCATCATTCAAAGGTTATTCCTGGCTCTGTACTCAGAAATTACATCTGGCAGATGTGGGGGACCATATAATCCTTTGTGCAAGGCACAATCTTCCATATGCAAGGCAAATGTCCTACCTGCTCTGTTATTGCTCTGGCCCCTTGGGAAACATTTTTTATGATAAGGGTCACCTGATCTCAGGTCACTTACAGTATCATTCAAAGACTAATATAGGCAAACTGGCTGCAAGCAGCTGATAAGAAGCGCATGCTCCTCTGCCATGGGCCAGGGCTAGATCACATGACTTCATGGGCCTTACTGGGCTGGTAAACCAAACATTCCACATTATGGCCATAGAGAATTCACAGTTTCTTTATATCCTGCTTCTGAAACTCAACCTTCAGACCCCACAGTCTTCTCATCATAAAAACTCTTTCTGAGGTGATTTTCCCTGTTAATTACTGAATGAAGACCCATAACTTCAGAAATCAAGATGACATAGCTCTCCACCATGAAATCACTAAAGGAAACTCAAGGGATTAAACTCAACCAAGAAAAAAAGACTTCCCTGCTGACCGAAGAGATGGGTTGAGAAACATTCAGTGGATGCCAGGAGTAATTTTGCTGCCAAAATGTTGCTGGGTAGTTTCTTTCTATATTGCATACGCCTCCATCCACAGAGAACAGGACATCTGCCTGTTATTAAACATTTGGTCCTATGATTTCATTTTTAAAAAGTATAGACTAATTAAATTAAATGGTCATAAAGAAGGCAAACATTTATTCCCCAACACAGTCATGTTATTTCATGGTCAGGATGTCTAAGATAAATCATCACAAATTAAGTTCCAAGTTGAGTAAAAATATATTTGTTATCCCTCCACCTGTTTTAATCTTCTTCAGGTGGTCTGACACAACTGCGATTTACATAACAGAAATTTATTATCTCTTATTTCTGAGGCATCTGAAGAGTCTCAGATCAAGGATCCCTTTGGCTTTATGCCTGAGGTATCATCTCTTCAGGGAGAGCAAAGGATGGAAAGCATGAATGAAAGAAATGTTAAGAGGGATGCAAGAAAAGGCAGCAGGAGGAGGTAAGTATCTTTTCAAAACTCAACTAATCATACTGGATTAGGACCACACCTTTGATCTACCTGAGTAAACCTGTCTCACCCCTCAAAGAAAAACCCTCTTGGCAAGTTCACTCACAATGAGGGGTAGGGTTTCACAGTGTGAAACGGAAGGAGACTCTTAGTTTAGTCCATAGCAATTCCCTAACCCAATACATAAAATTTCCTGCCAGCTCTGATAACCTCTCTTGGAAGTTAGTGGTCAGCAGAATTATGAGTTGTCCCAGGAGATCAGTCAGCTGTCATGAGAAAACATGGGAAGGACCCAAGAGCCAACTGAGCACATCATAACCTTTTAGGTTGAGTACATGCTCAGCATACAAAGAGGCACAGGTTTGATATTTGCACCACATGGACCTCCAGGAACTATAAGAATGAGCCCTTAGTCCAGAACTCTAAATAGCTCCTGAGCACGATCACACCTCCACACTACCATAATCTTCCTAAAAGAACGGAAAATGTTGGACCAATCACCTCAAGTGATAATTTGACAGTACCAAAAATGGAATGCATAATGTTCATCTTGCTTGGTGAAATTCAGGAACCCTGAAATATACATCTTTAGTCAGTTTCATGGAGAATGGAAAACAAAAGAACTTGAGGTAAGTATTGGGGTGTGTGTGTTGGGGGAACAACACAGAGGATGGGGAATCAAGAAGTAAATCAGACCAAAGAGATAAAATAGAAAGCAATGGGAATGGATTCCAAGGACTGGAAGCAATAACCTGCAGTTGGATAGGCATGGATTTCTCTAGGTAGAGCAACTCAAGAGCACCTCATACAAGCAGACAGTAACTGGTCTTTGTTTTCATCTTTAATGGATGCCAGTATTAAAAGACAATTCTAGAAAATCACCCTTAAAACATCACATATCAATAAAATGGTCATGTGCATTTTAAGCAGAAGTGAGCCCTCACTTCCCTGCCGGGAATAAATATCTTTCTGGGTTGAAATTCATTGTTAGTGAACTTTGTGGCTGGAACATAATCACTCTGAGCTGCATGACATGCAAATAAAGATTTCAATTGGAAACAGTTGGAAGTAATAGCCAAATATATTCATTTTGGTGAAATAAAATTTCTACCACAGCAACTGCATTTCTAGAATATAACATAATTTTAACTCTCACCTAAGCAAGCAGAAGTCCCAGAGATAGACATATTCCTGAGGAAAATAAGTCTTTTAAATGAGACATTTTCCCATCTTTTCAATTCCCCCTTTGCCATCATAATGGTTTAATAAATGCCTATTTATAGAAATAATTAAACCTCTTTCAAAGTTTCTGGAGAGTACATTTCTTCCTCATGTGTTTTGCCTGCAAGTTTTCTGTATTCATTTTTAATGCAGCTCTCTTTTATACAAATACCAATGGAAGACATTTATACGAGGAGTCTGTCTAAAATTGATCAGTGCCATCCCTGAGAGTTAAAACTGCTACCTTTGGTGATTAATCAAATGTGCCCTAGATGGGATTAATTTGGATGTATGTATGAAGAACACTGTCGGACTGCATGTCCCTCTTCTTGCCTGTCTCCTGGTCTTTTTTTTTTTTTTTTCCTGAATTGAAAATGAAGCTGAGCTATAATCTTGTGTGGCAGATACTGGATCCTTCCTTTGATAAACATCTAAAATGCTAATGAATGTGGGCTGCAGCTCTGAAAGAACCACAAATGATTTGACAAGAATCTGGAGGGTAGAAAAATGAAGAAGAACTTTTTGACTTAAAAGAACTCTTTTTGTTCACATTGGGCATTGTTTTCTGCAAGGAAAAAAAAATTTTTTTTTTTTTGCTCCACAGAAAAAACAGTGAAAATTCTGCTACATCAAAATGCGGAAGCATGAAAAACTGATGAGCTTTCAGATTGTCCCTTTTTGCATGCAAATCATATCAGAAGTTCTCATTAGCATAAATGCATGAGCAACTCTAAATGCTTTTAATTTCCAATCTCAGCCAGCAGAGGAGTAATTTGTCACTGTCAGGGTGAAAATCTAAAAAGAAAAAAAAAAGGAGAGAGAAGGAGTCCGTGCTAAATTGGAATCATATAAATTTTTGATTTGCTAATTGACTGATGCTGTAGTTCAATCAACTGCTTTGAAGGTGTAAATAATTCAATGTACAGTCAGAAATAAAAAGTATAATGTGCATATATAGAAGGTATATTAGTATTCCCTGCATCAGGGCATACCTTTTCCACAGAAACATGCCTTTTCTGCAGATACTCCCGTTAGTCAAATTAGAAGTCTTTTGAAAGCAACTCCCTCAGATAAGCCAATTAAAACACCTTCACTAATGCCCCCAAAACTTGCAAGAACAAGACGTGAGGACAGAAGAGGCAGAAGTCAGCAAGCTTATAACTGAGGATCCCAGCAGGTTACAAGGAAGGTCTCCTGAACCAGCTCCATTAGAAACCCACTTAATGCATCATAAAGAGAAAGAAGAGAAAGCACCACATTAAAAATCTTCTCTCATTCCTGCTAACTTTCAATCTCTGCTCTTCCTTTATCAATTGCTTGAAATGCCATGTGCAAAATGTATTTATCACAAAAAAATCTCCTTATTATTGGCATACAAGAGGTATTTGAAATGACAGCTGAATTTCTGACTTTTTTTGGAAGCATATTTTTATTTAGTAAAAATTTATTTAGTGACCATCATAAAGCAAGAAGACAAAGGAAACTGTTGAACCCAAGCTCTTGGGCACTTATACTCTAAAGTGTTCCAGAAACAACAGGGAAAAATATCAGGCCCTGGGAGAATGGCAAGGCAAGTTGGAATTAACTTTTAAATGAATCACCCTGATGAGAAACTACAGAGAGTGCATGGAAATGCACATCCAAGGAAATGCATCTGATCTATTTCTTTGTCTTCAGATACAGATATTAGTCATAATCAGTTCATGTATTTGAAGGTCTAGTGTAGGTGAATGCTTCCCCCAACTTCCTTTTTTTCCTAACCTCTTCTTTTGGTATGCAAAAGCCCAGCTGGATTACAGGCCTTCCTGACCTGAGTGGGTGGGATTCTGGATAATAAAGAAAGGATCTGGCTTTGGGTTGGCAGAATGAGCCCTTGACAGAGAGAAAGCACATGGCATAGGCAGCAAGGGGCAAAGAGATAGGCAGCACATGGTAGAAAGAGGCTATGAAGCAAATCTTCCTCGCTGCCTGGTGTATTATTTCTCCAAACTCCCCTACTTCTTCAAACCCATCCACCTGAGGGGTTAGAAACAGGGTGCCTGGGCGGTCTCACCAGCTTGTGGATATTCATAATTTTATTTTACAGTTTAAGGACCAATGTATGCAGTTGATAGATCTAGAAAGGGAAAGGTGCCAAACTAAGTTCTACACAGTTATTTTTTTTTAGATAATACATGACATAAAAAAAAGGCAAAGGGTGAGATTACTTACCTGCTGACCTCCTGCTCCATTTATTCTCTCTTCTAGACTCTGAGCTGAATCTGGCTCTAAAAATTTGCTCTTTGGTAATGCTACTAAATAGCCACTCTGGATTTGTTTGGTATTTCGGGGAGAGGGGTGTTGTAACTTGCTATACTATAATTCAAAAACAGGAAGTTTTATGCCCTCCATGTTACAGGCTATGATTTTAAAACAGCCTGGGAGGCAAATATTTCCCTCTCCTGATGCCTTGCCGGTGCCTTGGAGAAGAATAAAAACAAACGTGTTTAATATTTAGTTCTCAAGTGTTAAGGGTCAAGTCTTAGAAATCTTTGCCTTTTTACCATAAAATGTACGTTAGAAAGCAATAAAGTTGAAGGAACACAGGGTTGAGTAAAACTAGCTTTGTTTTGTTTTGATTCTAACCCCTGATGAGCAACGGAAAGTTAGAGACCAAGAAATCAAAAGACAGAAGGTCATGCAAGAGACTGAATTCATAGATAATGAATAGACCAGGATTAGATCATACATAAAAGGAAAGCTTGGCAGAGAAATATGAGTCAATGGAAGAGTTCAAGCTTTGAATGCCTGAGACCCCAAGTTTGATCCCTGACACAAAACTTACCTAGATGATGCCCTCCTCAGAAAGTATAATTACTATGAAGTTGTTCAGTAGAAGTAAAGTAGAAAGTAGTAAGTGTAAGTAGAAGCGAAAAGCACAGCATAATCAAGTATGAGAGCCCCTAGACACCACCATAAATGTTTCCCCTGACATCAATACAACAATTTAGACCAACAATATATAGAAAACTGCCTAGTCAAACAGTCCCTTACCTACAAGGAACCAACAAAAACACCATATGCATTGTTAATCAATCTAGAAAGCTAAACTGTTATAATCAGTCCCAAAGTGACCTACAGTAAATCTAAAAAATAACTCAATTTTGTCCCCACCTCCAACTTGGAACCAACCAGAGAATATGTGATATGGACTCCCTATTTGATGATATGGGTGGCTTCTAGTTGCTCCTTCTCTGCCCAGTTCCCAAAACCTTGGTCAGGATCTCCTTTGGATAATGTCTCTCTAACTTTCTGCCTGCCTTGAGTCCTTGCAAAATTATAAGAGTTTGCTCAATGCCCTTGGATGCAAGATCTGCATTTCTCACTTAAAGGGTCTTAGCATATATTCACACAAGGGGCTTCCAGGTGACCCAGAAAGGGGTCTCTCCTCCTGAAAGGGTGTCATTGAACTTCTAATTCCAAAATCATGGGAAAATAATGCTCCATTTCCTAACAGTTTCCCAAGGGTGAGAGGCTTAGCCTAGAGTCTTTCTCAGCAGCAAGCACTGAGTGAGCACATATTCTATTGACCAATGCTGGAGGCCCCCCAGTTTTCCATCCATTCCTCCGGGTGACCTCAACCTTGCAGTCCTTCCGCCCTCTTCATCTTGATAAAACCCAAATTGCCCCATCTGTCAGCAGCTGCTCCTTTCAAACAGCAACTTCTCCACTCTCCGAAGGCCTTGTTGAGCAACTTGTCCCCAAACTCACTGAACTTCAGCTGACCTCTCTCTGCTGGAAAAAAATTTTCTATTAAAATTCCACCCTTCTTTCCCAGACAGAGCATTCCTCTCTCTTGCTGCAGCATTTTGAACAGTTTTCCAGTGCCCTGGGCTTAGCTTAAATTTTCTTCCACATGGGTCTCAATACTTTACATGTTTCTTCTAATCTAATTTTCCTGACAAGTCTCAAGGTGGGGTCTACTGTTGGACCTATCTTAGAAGAAATGGAGAGCTGACATAGAAGACATATTTGTGGACAATTTTCAGAATTCCTGATGAGCAGAGGAATATATTGAATATATATATGATATGTGTATAGATATGACATATACATCTACATATGATATGAGGGTTCCCCCATACCACCACTGTGGTTGGATAATTCTTTGTTGGTGAACCTTTTTTTAGCTTCACATTTTGAAAGCAAGCATCTATTAGTTTTGTGATTAAAAAAGTGTCCAGGAAGAAAAATTTCAAGAGAAAAGAAAGATCCCTTTTTTTCTCAGCAATCACATCCCATCACTAGTGTGCACTGAGTTCATGATTAATTAAACTTTGCAAGCTTTCTTTTACATGAATCTCCTTCAACCTGGTTTCATAACATTGATTTTTTAAACTTCAGAACCCTACATTTAGTCCGTGATAAATCTCATATTCTTGTTTTGAGATGTCCTTACAATATTTTAAACTTTGATTCGGTTGTCCAGCTGGTGAGATATCTCTTCAAGTTATAGTCTGCAATTTTGCTCTCTGCATTTCAGCATTAAGCTCATGTTGCTGATGACAGACTAGGGATCCTTAATGGCTTGAGGAGAAAGCCTCTGTCCAGAAATAGTAATACATTCCCCAATGTTATTCTAACTTGATTTCCCATCCAATTGTTCCTAGAACTAATCCTATCATGTGTGGAGCCAGCATTCTAAGACTGGTTTCCTCTGAAAATGGTACATGTACTCTCTGATCATAGGCAGGAGTCTTGATCATTCAGACTAGCTTCTTCCAAACACATCACACTGAAATCAACAAGTCCCCTAAAATAATTTCAGGCATTGGGTAGAAAGAATATAGATGAGGCACTGAGAGCCTATAAATAACTACCCTAGGACCAAAGGTAAGAGAATTAGGGCATATTGGGTCTATCTTCCACTTCTTTCACTTTGGAACAGTTTAGCACAAAGAGGACTAAATTGTATCAATATGTGTGGACAGAACAGCTTAGGTTTGGTATAGCAGGACCATTCTTTGGTAGAATCTTCTTTGAAAACCAAGTTTTTAATCAATCTCCAATCTTCCTCTCTGTTTCCTCCTAGACTGCCAAAGTAGGTGTGTGACACAAAGTTCATAATCACAGCCCCAAGATGAAATCTTCAATCCTTGTATATGTAATTCCCCTACATACTGATGTATGATACTCTCTGCCTAGCCTTCTGTTTTCCACTTTATTAAATTATTCTCATTTTTGCCTGCATTGTTCTCAATGGGTTAGGTCCTACATTGCCTATTATGTGGCCCTAGAACATAAATATATATAAATATTTATATACATAAATATATATAAACTATCCTATTGAATCTTGCTCTTTTCCACGGAGGGATGATATCCTTAAGTGCAAGAACTGAGAAGATCATTTCTTCCTGCTCCACCAAGTGGAAGGAGATATTTGTGGCAGATGGTAGGTATTTGATGACTAGTTAATGAATGAGTGGACAATTAGGTGACATTTGATTTTCATCCATTATGATGCATTCTTTATTATTCCATTTCTGTCTTGAGTTTAATTTCTTTGAAACTATTTGTTCTATGGTTTCTTTCCCTTAGGAGATGATTTTCCTTTGTAAAATAAGCTTAGCAGAGCTGAAGTTGTAGAACTCTGCTTTTCCTCTGTCATCCTGAACATTCTACCATCTGCTCCAAGCAGAGGGGCTCTTTGATTACTCTTTGCACCAAAAGTAAATTTTAAAGGGTTTTTCTGTTGTTGTTGTTGTTGTTGTTGTTGTTCCCCTCAGCATATTTGACAAAACTAAACACACTCGGGTCACCATTCCCTAGAAACTACTATTATAAATTTCCACTTCGTCATTAATTAACTTCTACTCCTTCACATCTTCTAGGTATCCTTTTCAAAAGTGAGCCCATCAGCTAGCACATAAGCTGCCCCACTATGACATGAGTTATTTAGACAATCTCCTTTCCCTCTCAACAGGACCCTAAGCAAGTTTATTTTTAGAATTTTGTTTCTGAAAAATATAAAAACAAGGGGCCAGAGAGATATCATGGAAGTAGGGCACTTGCCTAGTATGCAGAAGGATGGTGGTTTGAATCCCAGCATCCCATATGGTCCCTCAAGCCTGCCAGGAGCAATTTCTGAATGTAGATCCAGGAGTAACCCTGAGTGCTGCCAGGTGTAACCACACCCCCCAAAAAAATAAAATATAAAAACAAAATCCTGAACTTTGTATTCTTCTAAGTGGCTTTGGTACATAAAATATCCATATTTTTTATTGTTCTCTAAATAAATTCAAATATTTCCTTAGATATTTCAAAATATTTTCTTTTTGGGGGGGGGCACACCCAGCGGTGCTCAGGGGTTACTCCTGGCTGTCTGCTCAGAAATAGCTCCTGGCAGGCACGGGGGACCATATGGGGCACCGGGATTCAAACCAATCACCTTTTGGTCCTGGATCGGCTGTTTGCAAGGCAAATGCCTCTGTGCTATCTCTCCAGGCCCCATTTCAAAATATTTTCCAAAAGCAAAGTAATGTTGCCTTTTTGTCTAGAAACTTTTCTTCCAACAATTTGTAATATTTCTAGTTATTTAGTCCACTTTTTTCCTATTGGTTATGTTAAAGGTTTATTTGTAAATTCAAGAAAATATGTACTGTAATCCTCTTTGAAGGTTTTGGTTTCACCCAGGTAAAACAGTTCTACCTGCCCAAGTATTACACCTATTCAGCCATCAGCTTCTCCCATGTAATTGGTCTCTTACTTTATAGCTGTTTATCATAAGAATCTTCTACCTTGGCAATTTTGTTCCCCTGGGGAACATTTGACAATGTCTAGAGGCATTTCTGATTTTTACAACTGGGAGGAGTTACTACTGACATCTAGTGGATAGAGGCCAAGGATGCTGTTAACCATTCCACAACTAGGAATCTTCTAGTTTCACTTGGCCATGAAGTAAAGGTTGGAGTCCTACGGAGAAGTAAGCTCTGTGAATATTTAAAGCAGGTCATTCATAATTATGGTGACATCCTTTAAACTCAGCTTAGAACCTGACATACTGGGCTATACCATCAATTTGGTATGAGCACTCATGCTAAGCAAAGGTCTCCAGGACCCCTGAGCTCAAATCTCAGGAAAACTGAAATTAGTTTTAAAAGAAAAATCACAGATTGAAACATCATAATAACAACTATGATTCAAGACTCTGTTTGCTCAAAATTTGAATAAAGAGAAACAAGGTAACTTTAAACACACTTATCCACTAGTTTGTTGGTAAAATTCTAACCATCATTCCTGGGTATGGTTGGGAATAGGAAGGAGAGGGAAGTTCAATTTATAATGCCTTTCAAGTCTGCCACCATAAAATATGTTACAGGAAGACATCATCAGAGAAGCAATCAAAGAAATCTATCAATTAGGTTAAGATTCAAACAGGAGATAAAAGACACATGGAAGAGGGCCTGAAGCAATAGTATAGTGACTGACTTGGGTTCAATACCCAACATTTCATATAGTTCACCAAGTCTGCCAGGAGTAATTTCTAAGTGCAGAACCCTGATCATCACTGTTGTGGCCCAACACCCTCCCCCCCCCACACACACAAAACATACATGATATGTAAAGAATTAGGAATACTTAATTCTGTGATGAGGAGAAGTAATGTGGGTAGAGTACATAATTCTTGGATATTCCATGCATCTTTTTGGTTCTTTGGCCACATACATATACTTAGCTCACTTGGGATAAGACAAAAAGACTAGAAAGTTAAGCCCACAGAAGGATGCCTCAAACAAGTAAAAAGGGATTTTTTATTTTTTGGCCACACCCAGTGACGCTCAGGGGTTACTCCTGGCTATGCGCTCAGAAGTCGCTCCTGGCCTGGGGGACCATATGGGGCACGAGGGATCGAACCGCGGTTTGTCCAAGGCTAGTGCGGTAAGGCAGGCACCTTAGTTCCAGCGCCACCGCCCGGCCCCAAGTAAAAAGGGATTTAATCAATGGATCATCTAGTTCTCTTACTGTATCCTTGTTCAGGAGCTGTGTTCCAGTCAGTTTTAACAAACATTTTCCACTGAATATAAATATCAATTGCTGAAGTCAAAGGGATAGTACAGTGGTAATTAAACTCATTAGCTTTACATGGGTTTAACCTGAGTCTATTCTAGTCTATAGCTAAACTGAGTCTATTCATATGGTTCAAAGACCAATGCCAGGAATAATCCCTAAGCATAAATGCCTGCACACCACCAGATATAACAGGGGAAAAAATCAAAGGAAGGAAAACAGAAGAAAAGAAGACAAATAACACCACCACCAACAACAAAATATCATTGCCCACTGCAATAATGTGCTCATTGAAAATATATTTTATGATTTTTTTATTCATGTATCACTTTTTACTACTCCAAAATACTCCTTAGATATACTTTCTCAAAGATTTGATTTCACTACAGGTCTTTGTAGAAAATTTAAGATAAGGCTTCAACGTTTTCCAAAGATCTAGTCTTTTTCATTTTCCTTAACTTCAGACTCCTCTTTCATGGTGACTAGGGAATTACACACAACAAATGTACAGGCATCATCATCTCATATAAGCATGATCAGTAGCTTGCCCTGAACATGACTGACCTGGGTTTGATCCCTGGCAACCCAGATAGTCACCCACCCCTCCCCCCCGCCCAGCCTGCTAGAAGTGATTCTTGGGCACAGAACAAGAATTACACCCAGAACACTGCCAGGTGTGAGAAGCAGGAGGAGGAGGAGGCGGAAAATAAAAAGGAGGAAAAGGAGGAGGAGAAAGAAAAGAAGGAAAAGAGTAAGGATGAAAAGAGGGGAAAAGAAAGAAAAGGAAAAGAGGAGAAGGAAAAGAAGGAAGTGATAGAAAGGAGTAAAAATAAGAAAAGAAAGAAAAGAAGGAGGAGGAGAAGGAGTCAGCATGCATCACAAAACCTTAGGTGAAGCATTCAAACAGCTGAGATCATGTTTACCAACTATGTAACAAAAAAATCAAAATTAATTTAACTATTTCATTCAACTAAAAAAATCACCAGAAAAACTACCACCATGGAAAAGTCAATGTTGAAGGCTAGGTTTGAGAGGAATGTTTAATTGTGACAAAAAACCATGCTTATCCTATTTTATTATTTAGTTCTGATTTTCATCCTGACTTCCTGTTTTTGAGGCAACAGCAATTCTAATCATTTATTAATCTAATAACAGCTGACTGAGAGCAAAACAGTCCCAGTGATAACTGATGGTCCAGGAAAATGCATATGACAGAGCTGTTGACCCAGCACCAGAGAATCATCTGCTTTGGAGATCAAAGAATGTCCTGAAAGAACACAGAGCCCTTTGCAAGCTGAACTCATCAACCAGAGATACATAAAAGGCCATTTCATTGTGTCCTTTTTCCGTTTTGGTGCCACATCAGGAAGTACCCTAGAAAACATGTTATAGTTATAGAACTCACCAGTTTTCAAATAATTACTATATAAGTATAAGGGAGATCAATTCTGTGTGCATATGTGGATCGGAAATTCTAAATAAGAAATATCAACATGCTTATCTGTCTTTATGTTGTTGCTGGTTTGGGGACCACACCTAGTATTGCTCAAGGGCTAGTGTTAAAGAAATATATTCCTATTTGTTTTCAAATTTGGAGATGTTTTGGATTTGGTTTAGGAGGGTTGTTTGTATGTTTGTTTTGGGATCACACCCAATGGGTGCTCAGATCTTACTCCTGACTCTTTGCTCAGAGTTGGCATATAGTGGGCCACCATGGATGATACATGATGCTTGGGAGAGAATCCAGGTCAATCAATTGCATGCAAGTGTCTTAGAGGTTATACTATCTCTCATGCCTTTAAAACTTGCTTAGAATTACCCTAAACTTTTCTTTTTTTTTTCTGTCATTTGGTTTTGAGACATACCCAGCAGTGCTCAGAAGCTATTATGCCTATCTTTTATTTTTCCTGGATATGAGGGTGAAAGATCGTGCCAGTGATCAAACCAGGCCTTAAGCATGCAGCAAGTCAAGTGGTCCTGCCCATTGAACTCTCTCTAGACTTGCTTTAAAAAAAATGTGTGAAGTAATTGTAAAGGTTTGATTCTCTTTCTTGAGAGAGTCGAAGATTCCTCAAGCAAATTTCTCCTTGGGTGAATAATTCAACAGAAAACTGCAAAGATATGTTTATTAAAAATAAGATATGTCGGGGCCAGAGCGATAGCACAGAGGTAGGGAGTTTGCCTTGCATGCAGCTGACCAAGCACAGACCTGGAGTTGATCTCCAGTGTCCCATATGGTCCCCCAAGCCAGAAACAATTTCTGAGTGCATAGCCAGGAGTAACCTTTGAGTGCCACCAGATGTGGCCCAAAAAAAAAACAAACAAAAAAAAGTGTTGTGTACCAATTTTATGTGAAAATTAAAATATAAATAGCTTAAAAACAGTAATGAAAGTAGAATGCCTGTCTCAAATACAGGTGGCGTGTGTGGGGGTCAATTGGTGGTGGGAATGTTGCACTGGCAAAGGGGGGTGTTCTGTTTATGACTAAAATCCAACTACAATCATGCTTGTAAACATAGTGCTTAAAGATTTGATTAAAAAAGCAGTAATGGATAGTGAGACATATCAATGATCACAAATTGACTTTTGTTAATCTATGTTTTGATCATCTCATTTGCCTTTGTGTTATACCTGCAAGGTTATACCTGCAAGGAAGCAAGCTAAAAATTGGGAACTGGAACCACTAGTGGAGGAACTGTCACACTGGTGTTAGAATTGGAATTAGAACATTTAATGTCAAAACAACTGTATTATGAACAACTTAGAAAATCACAGGTTTGGGGGCCAGGCGGTGGCGCTGGAGGTAAGGTGCCTGCCTTGCCTTGTGCTAACCTAGGACAGACCGCGGTTCTATCCTCCGGTTCCCCATATGGTCCCCTGTGCCTGCCAGGAGCGACTTCTGAGCAAATAGCCAGGAGTAACCCCTGAGCGTCACCGGGTGTGGCCCAAAAACAAAAACAAAAAATCACAGGTTTATAATAAAAATTATTTTTAATTTAGAAAATAAATAAATTAGAAAGGTAATGAATAAAGAATCAAATTACTATAGTTGGATTGAAATAACTCATATTTTTTTTCCTTATATAACTCTAACCATTCACTCCACTTGGCTTCTTTTTAATGATGGTGTTATATCTTTCCTTGTCAGAAAATAAAACAATTCTTTCCAACCACAATAACAAGAATAATATACATATTAAAATGAATCTGGGGTTTTACGTACATTCCTAAAAAGTTCATTAGAATGAAAAAAAGAGAGAGCTTTCCATAATAAAAGAAATTCAGCTTTATTGTATTAGATTGTGTCATATTAAGAATATTAGAATACTCTATTTTGCTAGTCTTAACTACATATTCTAATCATGCACATCAAAAATATTTTCCTTAATTTAGAAAGCAAAATTTGTTTTGCAAAACCAAAAAAGAGCTCCCAACACAACTAGAAAGCACTTTACATAGAATTATTTGGGGACGCACCCTTGTAATTGCACCAGATTTAATTTATAGTACCCATTTATTATTTCCCCTGTTTTGTTTTCTGATGAAAGTTTTATGCTCTGTGGAAATTCAAAGCAATGAAGCAGGTCTAGTATTATTTTTGGTTGTGCTGTGTTACATCCAATCTTTTTTATTTATGCTAAGCTATTGTTTTAGATGATTCCTAGTTTTTCTTCAGTACTATGGCTCACTCTTGCAGAAATGTATGCAAATTCCTTTATTTTGTGAAAAATGGAAGACAAAATCGTGCATTATGCTGCTCTTGCAAAAAAAAAATTCATTAGCTCTTGCCAAAAGCAAAGAAGTTGATCTCTTGCCATGCTATTGTGTATGATTACTAATTTTCTATCAAGCATTGTTGTATGATAAACAGAATGGTCCTTCAATGATGCCAAGAGGCAGAGGATACTTTGATAACTCAGCAAGACTATCTCTAACTACTTCCCAAAAGAGTGTTTTCAAGGGAACCACATCTATGGCATTTTTTTAGAAATGCCAGGGATATTCGCATACCTCGGGCAGTTTTATTTGTAACTTAATTAAATGATCCTCTCATTCACTAATTAATTATACAATCATAAAATGATAGAGTTGAAAGGGACCTTGAGAGATCAACAGAATCAGCATCTATTTCCTCTGTAGGGACCACATGAAAATGATTCCAGTGCACGTACTAATTTTGTGTTTTTGTTTTGTTTTGTTTGAGGGCAACACCTGGAGATACTCAAGGGTTAATCCTCCTGTCTCTACACTCAGGTATTTCTCTGGCAGGCTCAGAGAACCAGATGGAATGCTAGAGATCGAACCCAGGTTGGTCATATGCAAGGCAAGCACCCTACCCATTGTACATCACTCCAGTTCCACATTTTAACTTTTAACTGGGATTATTTTTCAAATAACAGCAAGAAAATTGTGTTATCTGATAATCTAGTCCATAAATAAGCCTTACCTGAGTATATCTTTTAATATTATTTTTCAGAAAACAAACCTGGAGCTCATATGCTGGGCCAGCCACTATTGTTTACTTTCCCTTAGGAATCATTTCTTATCTTGATTTAATATGTCCACCACTTCTAAATAATAAGGAACACTCTCTTTTGTGAACTTTTCTGGTATCATGGGCAATTCCTCATAATTCTCTCATAATTATTTGCACTTCTCTTTATCTATGAAACTAGTTGAAAAATTACGAAGATGTGACTAATGAAGAACAAAAGGATAGCCTCTGAAAAAACACACTCGGGCCCGGGAGATAGCATGGAGGTAAGGCATTTGCCTTCATGCAAAAGGTCATTGGTTCGAATCCCGTTGCCCCATATGGTCTCCTGTGCCTGCCAGGTGCAATTTCTGAGCATGGAGCCAGGAGTAACCCCTGAGCACTGCCGGGTGTGACCCAAAAACCACACACACACACACACACACACACAAACCACTCAAGGCTAAATTATGCAGCAAAGAAAATATTCTTTAATGAATAAAGCATTTTTACCAACATTAACAGTACTGGGGGGTAATTTTACATGACAGTTCTCAGTCAGAAAGAAAAGAAAGTATAGAATGAATAGATATACATATATAAACTTAAATTTTAAAAATTGTTAAAAATGTATCAAAAACTTTCATACTCAAAATGTAATATTTGGTAAAACTGGAGTGTCATGTTAAGTGAAATAAGTCCATGGAAGAGCAAATACTGGATGAACTCACTCCTCTGTGGTAGGCAGAAAATAAAACATGAGAATGGACAACATCAAAATAAAACAAACTCTTGATCTTTGATTACAAAAGTAGGAAAGTAAGTAATGAAAAAGTATGAAAGGAAGTAATGAGAGAAAGCAGAAATTTATTGGGACTTTGGAAACCTAAGAAATCTTTGAGACTTTGTTGGCAGTGAGTTGTGATACTGTGAACCCAAAAATTACAAACATTAATGTTACTGTCAACAATTTAAGTACAATAATAATAATAATAATTTTAAAAGAAAGTCAGGGGTCCAAGAGATGGTATATGAGTTAAGACACTTCCCTGAATATAACCCAGGGCTACCAAGAACCCCCAGTACTGAACCTTGAGTACAGAGTAAAGAGTAAGCCTTGTGTACCATCAAGCATGACCCAAACACCTCCCCTCCAAAAATAAGAAGATCAAAAAGAAAGTAAAAGACTCTTCCCTAAGGGAAAACTCTAAGAAGATGTACCTTTCACATCATAAAAGTAGAAAAACATGAAATTATACGGGAAAAAAGTGGTGAGATTTAATAAATAAAGAAGAATCAAGAAGTAAATAATTAGAATCCCCATGAGAAACTATGTATGCCAGAGACAGTGGAAGTGTATTTTTATGTAATAAAATGTTTAAAGCTGTCATGTAATAATAATTTTCCAGGTGAAAATATTCTTTTTTGTTTTATTTTGTTTTTTGTTTATGGGTCACATCCGGCAGTGCTCAGGGGTCATTCCTGGCTCCATGATCAGAAATTGTTCCTGGCAAGCACGGGGGACCATATGGGACGCCAGGATTCGAACCGATGACCTTCTGCATGAAAGGCAAATGCCTTACCTCCATGCTATCGCTCCGGCCCTGTGAAAAGTATTCTTACAAAGGAAGGTCAAATAGGGGCTGGAGCAGTGGCACTAGCAGTAAGCCGTCTGCCTTGCAAGCGCTACCCTAAGATGGACGGGGGTTCAATCCCACGGAGTCCCATATAATCCCCCCAAGCCAGGAGCAATTTCTGTCCCCATAGCCAGGAGTAACCCCTGAGCGTCAATGGGTGTGGCCCAAAAACAAGAACAAAAAGAAATTAAAACAAAAACAAAATACAAAAGAAGGTAAAATAAAGACATTTTAAGATAAAGAAAAATCAACAAAGTAAGTCACCAGAGAAAAAGGTGAGACATCAGGAATAAATGGAATACTCAGAAATGTTTAATATCTAGGTAACTTTTTCCTCAAATACCATAAAATGCCAATGAATACTCAAAATTACATGTAAATAAAATTAACATTGTCTTATAAGGCTTTCACTGTATGCAGTTGTAATCTACAACAATGTTTATATGGTAATATAGGTAATAAAAAGATCTATATGATTGTAAGCCCTTTAATTTTATAGAAAATGGTGCAATATTCACTCTAAGTAATCTTGGGAAGATTAGGAATACATACTGCTGTCCTCAGAACTATTTAAAAAATTTTGAAAAGGTATACTATAATTACATAATTAAGATATGTGAGAGATAGCAATGTGTAAAATAAAATAGGATGCTAAAATTGTTCTAATAATAAAATTGGGATAGTAAAGGGAGAACATAAAAATTAAGAAGCAGAGAAAACAAAATGTAATAAAATGGATGACTAAATTCAAGCATGCAAATAATTACATTAAATGTTCATGATATAAACAATCTAATTAAAAGTTAGAGATGGTTACAGCAAATAAAAAGCAAATCCACCATAAAATGTTGTCCATAAAAATATTTAGAAATATAAAAACAGATTAATTGGGAGAAAACAGGTTATTTAAATAACAAGTCAAGGGGCCGGCAAGGTGGCGCTAGAGTTAAGGTGTCTGTCTTGCAAGCGCTAGCCAAGGAAGGACCACGGTTCCATCCCCTGGCATCCCATATGGTCCCCCAAAGCCAGGGGAGATTTCTGAGCACTTAGCCAGGAGTAACCCCTGCACATCAAAAGGATGTGGCCAAAAAAACAAAAACAAAAACAAAAAAAGTTTATTAAATAACAAGTCAAGATTGGGTGTCATTCATGTTACATAAAATAAAGTTTAAAATGAAAGGCATGGCCACATGTAAAGACATATTTTATGTTAAGAAGTGGCACCATTTATCAAGATAACATAAATCATTGTTATTCATGAAACAACAAATCAGAATATATAAAAGAAACAACAATGACAGCCTCTTTTAAATTTTAAAATTTCACAATTATAATAAGAGATTTTAACCTTTTGCTCAGTAACTTGTGGAATGGTCAGGCAAATTAAAAATAAATAAAAGAGAAAAATTTTATCTATTTCATATCAATAATATTGATCTAATTGACATTTATAGAACAGCATATCCATCAACTGCAAAATGCAATATTTTCAATTGCATATGACATCATGACCAATATTGCCTAAAAACAAATCCTAGTCATTTTTAAAGAGTATATAACTCTAGTCTGTAACTAGAGTTATATAATGAAGTTAGGAATTTAAATTAGAAACTGATAAAAAGCTACTTTTGAAATCTCAAAATTAAAAACCATGATCCTAAATAATTCTGTTAAATAAAAAATAACTAATGAGAGATGAATGTGTTGAATTGAAGAGTAAAAGAATAGCATACTTAAAATTTATTGGATGCAACTAAAACAATGCCTAGAAAATTGACTGCAAATGTTGATATCCTAAACAAAATTTAACTCCTGAACAATAACCAAAGTTAATAACTAAAAGTTTAGAAATAAAAAAAGAAAGTCTAGATAAAAAGAAAAAATAATAAGGATAAAGCTGCAACCCTAGAGATCCTAGAACTAGAGTGATAGGACAGGGTGTAAGTGCTTGCTTTGCACTCAGAGGGCTACTCCAGTTGTACTTCCAGGCACCAACAAAGGTAAACTGAGCATTAACCAAAAATAGTGCCTGAATTCTGCTGAGTGTGGCCCCAAAACTAAAATCAAAAGCCATTGAAAATTATTTTTATTAGCACAAGCTATCAAACTTATATCTGAGAGAAGCAACACGTCTGCAGAGTCCTAAGAAGCAGTTCCTGGCAGAAAAGAACAGGATAGTCTATTTTTAGGAATAGCAGCTTGCATTGATGGCCACTAGGTTGCCAATAAATTCCCTCATGAGCTCATCCTCAGAGGCACCAGGTTTCAGCCTACATGTCATCTTCCTTGTTACGGGCTTTCGGGGGAAATGTAAAAAGAGAAACATTCTCTACATTCTCAACAGCCCAATCCTAGAGGAATTGGATAGTTTTAACTTGGAGTTCAGCTTGCAATTCCTTTTGAGCCAACTTGAGAATAAACAATGGGCAAAAAAGTACAGTTTCTGGTGGGAATGGGGAATCAACCAAATATAAACATTTGGACTGATTCCTTCCCCCTTCAACAATGAAGAAAAATAATCTAAATTATATGGACTATACAGATAATGAAAGGGAGTCATCAATTGCATTTTTTATTCTTTTTTTATTTTTTATTAAATCACTGTGAGATACAGAGATAAAATGTTGTTGATAGTTAAGTTTTGGTCATAACATGTAAGGAGAGAATTTTTAATGTAAATTAATTAGATGGGCTAAGTAAAATGGCCTTGAAAATGAGGATTTATAACAATGACAAAACAGGAATAAAACAGGAATAAAAATCAGATTTTATGGAACCTGAGAGAAAATGTAATGGGGAGAATGCTTGCTTTGCATGCAGTTAATGCTGTCTCCATCTGGGCACTGGCAGAAAGTGCTCAAGTCCTGCAAGAAGTAATCTTTGAGTACTTCTGGGTAGTCCCAAATCTGAAACAAAAATACCTTATTTATGCCCCATGCCAATTATAAAAATGTAATTAGTAGGTCTGCTATATAACACTTCTGGGTGAGGCCAATAGACACTGCTGATGATCATAGGTCAACTGGGCCATACATGTTGTTTCATGGCTAGGGCCTGAGAATGTGACTCTCCAGACCCCATTGTACTTCCGGGGACAAACCACAACTAGCAGTGTTTGGTGGCCACCTGGTTTCAGTGTGTGATACTCAGAGTCATGTGGTATTAGGGTTTAAATTCAGTTCTGTAAAAATGCACCCCTACCTGCTGTGCTATCTTCTTCCTTGGCCCCCAAATCGGTCTTTATTCAAACAGTTCAAACTAACAAAATAGTTATTCTGAGTTCTATGAAACACTCAGAAAAAAATTAATATCAACCTTAGGTATTGAAAAAAAATTCAGAAACTGACTAATACATTTTCTGGGGGCTAGCAACATTAAACACTAGACACAACACAAATATTTGTAACTATTTGAAAATAAAATAAAATTTGATGTATTTTTTTAAAATGAAAAGAAAAAAAACATAATTATTAAAATATGTTCAGCTCAAGAATTCAAGGATGGGGGGGGGGGTTGGCTGGAGAAAGGGTGTTTGCAGACCCAGGTTTAATCCCAAACATCCTATATATCCTAAGCTCTACCACTAGTGATACCTGAGTACAAAGTCAGAAGTAACCCATGAGTATTGTCAGGTGTGCTTCATTAAAAATAAAAATGAAAAGAATTCAAGGATAGTTGAACATTTTAAAACATCCAATAATGGTTGCAAAGAAGCAGGACAGGAGCTTAAAACACTGCCAGGAGTTCAAATCTCTAGTGTCCCACGATGTATGGATGTATGCTGAGTGTGATCCAGTAATTATTTGCTTTTTGGTGCTCAGATCTTATCTCTGAATCTGAGTTAGGGGATCACTTCTGGTGGGGTTCAGAGCTGTTGGGCATGAAACATGCAAAGCAAGTGCCTTCCTCTCTGTACTTTTTCTCTGGTCCCAATATCCTAGAAGTTCTGCTATTAAACCCTCGAAGCTCTACTTCCTGCATTTTTGAATCTGAGCAATTTGTGTTTTCGAGCCAGGCAAGCACCACCAGTGTGTGCCTCAACCGGAAATGCAAACACGTAAGCATATGCACACTCACCACAACTGTAAGGAGTACAAATTTTGGTGACACCAAGTACCAACCTTTTTGTTTTTTGTTTTTTGTTTTTTAAGGGCCACACCTGTAGTACTCAGGGGTTACTCCTGTCTCTGAGCTCAGAAATCACTCTTGGCAGGCTCGGGGAACCATATGGGATGTCAGGTCAGCCGCATGCAAGGCAAATAAATGTTTTACCTGCTGTGTTTTTGCTCTGCCCCCCCGCCCCCAGTACTTATCTTATGTATGACTCCAAGAAAGCAATGCAATGTTCAAGAATAAGTGTGTGTTGGGGCCAGAGTGGTGGCACGAGCAGTAGGGCATTTGCCTTGCACGTGCAAATCTAGGACTGACCACGATTTGATCCCCCAGGTCCCATATGGCCCCCCAAGCCAGGAGCGATTTCTGAACGCAGAGCCAAGAGTAACCCCTGAGGGTCACCAGGTGTGGCCCAAAAACAAAACAAAACAAAACAAAAAGAATAAAAAATAAGTGTGTGACTACTTTTAAGGAATAACTTCTGACCATCCCAATACCAGCCACAAATATTAAAGGGAAAGGGGAACAGGGAAGGAATTCAAAGCATTCAAAAATTAAAATGAAACAGGGGAATGGGAGAAGATAGAAAAAATTAAAATGAAACAATATAATCTCACTAGATGAAAATAAGCAGGAGGAAACTTCACTCCAATCAGAATCAATAGAGGAAAAAAAAGACAGTTGACAATTCAACACATTTTTACTCTTAAAATTTTGGTCAAATGGGGAATAGAAAGTTACTTTGTCAATCTGATTTTTAAAATAATCATAGCTAATATACTTAATGGAAACAGATTGGATAATTCCCCCCTAAAATTATTAACAAGATAAAATGCTCATATTCAATTTCTTTTCTACATTGTAATTAAATTATTCACTGTTGCAGTAAAGCAAGAAATAGGAATATGAGAAAAAAAAAAAGAAGCGATCCTTCTACCAAAATTTCAATCACTCTATAAAGCATTTAAAGGAATATAATGTGTCCGTGAATTCAAAAGTCCAACATGACTGGACACTAACTAAACTGATGAATTAATTTAACCCAGTTTCAATGAAGACTCATTTTCTTGTGGAATCGGTAGAATTTGTCAAGTTGATTTAAAAACGTAAATGTAAATAAAAGTACTTAGAATAGACTCAGAAATGTTTTTAAGGGAGGCAGAGCAACAGTACTGCAGGTGAGGACTTGCCTTGCACGCAGCTAACTTGGCTTGGATCCCTGACATGACATATGGTCTCTCAAGTCCCACTAGAAGTGGTTGCTGAATATAAAGACAAGAGTAAGTCAGAGCACAGCTGGGTGTGTGCCTACACCCCCTGTCACTCCCCTCTTCCCCCCCCCCCCACACACACACATTGAATCTGGAAATAGAGAGCTAGTGCTTAAGATTAGGTGGTTGCAGATATGACCCAACTTGAAGTCCCAATACCAATTACGGTCCCAGCACCATCAAGTGAAACCCATTGGCATCACATATTTGTGGAGAATAAAAATGACAGAGACATTAAAGAAAGAAACAATAAAGAAATAGCTAAGAAACACATGGAAAGAGATATCATTTGTAATCAGAAAAATTAGTTCTAAAGTAAAAGTATGATTCCATGATGCTTAGACTTAGCACTTAAAATTAAGAAAAATTTGGACTGGAGAGATAACACAGCAGTAGGGCCTTTACCTTGCACGTGGCGATCCAAAACAGATAGTGGTTTGATTCTCAGCATCCCATCTGGTCCCCCAAGCCTGCCAGCAGCGATATCTGAGCACACAGCCAGTAGTGAACCCCTAAACACTGCCACGGGGTGTGACCCAAAACCAAAACATTAAATTAAATTAAATTAAGGAAAATGTCATAGTGAAGGCAAATCTGGAAAGCAGTTTTTTTTTTGGGGGGGGGGGCACACCCAGTGACGCTCAGGGGTTACTCCTGGCTATTTGCTCAGAAGTCGCTCCTGGCAAGCACAGGGGACCATATGGGGAACCGGGGGATCGAACTGCGGCCTGTCCTAGGTTAGCGCAGGCAAGGCAGGCACCTTACCTCCAGCGCCACCGCCCGACCCCTGGAAAGCAGTTTTTAAATGTAAATACATGAAATTTATTGCATGTAAATTATCCATCGGCTAATTGAACATTGAACATTTGCAATCTACCTTATTCTGGACCAAAAATTAGCAGTAGAACCAAGACTAACTATATAGCAAGGAGTTTGAAAAAGAACTAACACAAACCTTTGTAAATGGGAGATGCTAGAGTCAACTTTGCTCAGCTCTGCAAACAAAATCAAGCCACATGGCTACAATGGTCACACCAGTAGTTTACAATTTTGGCTCCTTTTTGCCTCAAAAGGCTCTTTCAGTTTACATTTCCAACAGGAACATTCCAACCATGACTCATCCTGTAATTAGAATTCTCAATGTGAATGTAGGAAAGCAGAAAAAAAATTGGCATCCAAACCTCGCAGGGAAAAAAAAAATGACAAAAACAGCATTTCCATTTTGTGTACAGATGTTAACTTTATTAAACTGAGCACATTCTCCTCCCTCTTCACATTTTGTGAGCAACCCTTCAGCTTCCAAAATGACCTGTGTTATTCCTGCAACTAGACGGCTAAATGTATCACAAATCTACAATGAAATAAAAATTACAATGGGAAATCCTAGCTCCGTTTGGATTTTTATTTTTTTTTAAGAATTTTGATCATTTCTTTCTAGTGCTGCGTGTGTAAACAAAATGTATTTCTAGCAAGTCGTCTAGCTAGTGTTAATCAGGGCAATGAGTCTCCTGAGAAAACAGTGGCCAAGGATCATTCAACTTGAAATTTATTTTAATTTGTATCCTTCTGGAAAAGGCAGAAAAGAGATTTTCTCATTTCCATATCTGTTCAATTTCAGTATCCACTGGTCAGACAAACAAATTACTTTATATTGATATGCTAATTAAGTATTTAATGCCGATTACTCACACCTAGGGTGATATATAAATCATGGTAATGAAGAGGATAGAAAAAAGCTCCAAGACTGAGAATAAAGTAACAAAAATATTGTAACAGTGAGCGAGACATTGTAGAATATATCACTGTGGGGATCAGTAGGCCACTTCCCTGCTTCAATGACACTTACTAATAGTCTCCAGGGATCTCCCAGATATGACGTGGAGGGAATTTCATGCACCTTCATAATTGGAGAAACACTGCCATGCAGGATGGTAAAAACAAAATCACATGTGCAGGTAGTAACAACCTAGGCCCAGCTTTACATGACTTTAAGAAGATTAATTCGAAGGACCAGTTTGAAACATAGCAACAATTCAGAACCAAGGAGAAGGCAAATGGGATGTCTGAAATGTCTTGAACCAGAGTGGGGAGTTTTTATAACACAGTGAAGCAATTTTTAATGCAGGTGGCAGAGAACAATCCCCCCAGCATGTGATTTTCTTTCTTTCTGAGCAACAGACTAACTTGTTCTTAGCTGGGAATCTCCAGTGCAGTCAGATCTGACAGATTTGCAGACGATGGGGTAAATGCCATAGGTTCCTGTAGCTCATGTGAAGGTTGTGGTTTCAAAGGAGGAAAGTGGTGGAAGGATGTCACCCCTCTCTTCTCTCCTGATAGAATGCAAGGTAAGTTCAAGTGGAGTAACTTGTCTTGCTTAGGCCATGCTCTCAGTGATGACCATAAGACAGCAGAGGAAGAAGAGAGCACCTTGGTGATAAGGATTTCATGCCACCATTGAAACCTTCATCTCTGCCCACCCCTAATTTTTAGAGTCAAAAGGAACACAACCCTACTCTTTCATTTGGGGGAATTCCTCTTACTTGTAAGCAAATGTAATTCTAAATGATATAAAAGACCCCCATAGGGCAGTGACTCCAATAGGTTAAAAGGCTAGTAGGACAACAAATACTACTTTCTACTCTTTTGTTTGTTTGTTTGTTTGTTTGTTTATTGAGGGGGGAGCATCATACCTGGCAGTGATCTGGGGTTACTCCTGAATCTGTACTTAGGAATTACTCCTGTCAGTGTTTGGGAGACCAGATGAAATTCCAGGAATAGAACCTAGATTAAAAGTTTCGAATATAAACATTTAAATGACAGTGATAAATAGATTGCAATGCAATTCATGCCTGAGACTTCTTTCTCTAGGAACATCACCAGAACTTAGGGCCTGAATCTCCATATCCATAGATGACTGTGGCACATGACACAGAGGCAGAAGATTGGGAGAAAGAAGTCTCGGGCATGAATTTAACCAGAGCCCCAAATTACCCCTCCACAATCAGGCACTTGACCAACTCTGCTCCCCAACAAGTGCATTACAATCTATTTATCACTGTCATTTAAATGTTTATATCGGAAACCTTTAATCTTTCCTAGAATTCTCTCTTTTGTCTTACTTTTAGCATATCATGAAAATCAAACTAGCTCAGATAGGTGTTTCACCTCCCTACAAATCAAAAAAGAGGCTGGCAGACACCTTACTCCTGTAATTCACTTTTGAAAAGACCATGTGAAGGAAATGCAAGCCTTAGGCAGGCCATTTCATGAATCTATTGCAATTGAGGTCTAATAACTTTTTCAAAAACACAATAGAAGAATATCAAATCATTTTTATTTGAATAAATTCTACCGCCACAAAACATGGAATTACCAAACTATTTGAAAGGCCATTTCCTGAATACCCCAAGGATGGTTTAAGTCAACTTTTTGAGAGAGACTTAAATCAATGGGCCAGAAAGGAAAACAAAAAAAAAGATACTTTATTTATAATAAAAAGCATATTGAAGTAAGAAAAGGACAGAAACTCTATGCCTTGTCTACATGAAATCTGCAACACCACACATGAGAATTTGGTGTGGTTAGATCTTAAGGCAAAGACACAAAACGTTCCCAAATCCTCTCACATGGCCATGCATATTGCCCAAAAATTAATCAAAATGTTAGTGTATTAAGGCATCTACTAATTAGTGCTTCTCTTGATCAGAGATCCGGATTGTTGCCCATGGTGGTTTCACTCTTATATTCTGGGTGAGAAAATTGAAAAGAAAGTATAACCAAGGACATCTGAGATTAGAGCAACAAGATGACAAATGGAAGGACAGAAACATGGGGAATGGTATAGGGGCTGTAATCTCTTTCCTTCCTACCTTTCTACATGTGTAAATACTGGTTTATACATTCCTAAAAATTATAGAAGAAATCCATTTGGGATGGAATCTGGGTTTCCTAATACTATGAAAAAAACAATACAAAATTAAAGAAAATGCATATTGGAGTTATTTTAGGATCATCAAATTTGAAAAAGGGGAAAACAATTATACAAACTGAGCAATCGCAGTTGGCTTTGTTGCAGCTGAGGTCCCAAAATGTATGTGTATGTTACTAAATGAAAAACTACTCAAAAAAAATATTACATACCATATGATCCCAACTTCATATTCTGGAATAGTAAAACTATGAAGACAATAAAAAGATCAGCAGTTGCCAAAGATTAGGGGTAGACAAGAATGAACAGACAGAGCACAGAGGAAAAAAAAAGAATTAATATTCTCAAATACTCTTAATTCTATTTTCTATGCAAGATGTAGATTAAAATGATTATTTCCTAGCAGTAGTAAGACTGATCTTACATGGAGTTATATTTATATAAGCTATTTTAAGCTCCTGCCTATAGTTAGGTTTATTGGTTTTGTTCAAAAAATATCTTCCCCTTTTAATAAGATCCCTTGGTTTTCACACAATTTTTATTTTTTATCACCACCATTTTCTAATGGTCACACACTATTTTCCCCTGTTCCTAAAGGAGATCTTTATCCATTTCAATAATCTCTTCTTCCTGTACCCCCAAAGATGGTGACCTCCCCTAACTGCTTTTTCTGACAGTGTCCTCCTTATCCCCACCATACATGAAGTTTCTGATGTACAACTTCACTGCTCCTACCACACCTCATCCCTTCACCTTTCCTTTTCATGTTTAACATTCCTGATCCTCCCACTGGTCCCTAAACTATACCTTCTCACTTCCTTCCACTGGTAGAATCTCTTCTTAGTCTCTTAACACAGACAATTGTTCCTAGTTAAGGAATATAATAAATATATATGACATATATATTTATATACATATATAAATATAATTATTTATCCTCTGAAAGATGACCATAGCCTTCCCCCCAAGTGTTTGTCTCTGGATTTGGTAACTTGAATTCTTTATTTACTCATGGTTGGTTGCACATCCATCTCTGTCTAAATGCTCTACACACCCCCAAACTGGCTTTCACAGCAGCCCTACTTCATTGAATCTCTGCCTTGCTACAACTGTTTTATCTTATCATTTCCATAAATCATTTCCCCTTATCAATAACAAGGAGTCAAAGCCAGTATCTATATTCCTGGATAAACATTTTAGCTTTTCAAGCTCAGCCACTTTATATAATTCTTTTCTTTCTACATCGTTTTTATTTAGCAGATGTCTAGGCAGTACTCATTGAATGGAGAGGACTGCTGGAGTTAAATTGTAATGGTAAACAGAGTGGGTACAGTCCTATTCATCATTTACTCGTGATTATTTGCAGTCTGAAAAAAAGCCTAAACATCAAGAAAAGTTTATATTACTGCTATGTAACATAAATAATATTTCAGAGTGAATAATTGTGATTTGACTTAATCTGGAGAGCCAGGGTTGAAACCTTATAATGAGGATTATATTTTAGTGGTTCGTGATATATCATCCTCAGTGGACCATGAGTTACGCCTGTATTTGATCAATCATCATGCTGGTAGTTTGGAGATGAAATTGACATTCAAATATATAGATAATCTATAGATTGAGCAGAGCAAATCGTTCTTTCTACCCAGCTAAAAACCTGAATAGAACAAAATTGCTGACCTAGAATGGAAGAACTAACCCTACTCAAGTAACAAATTCTCTTTAAAAGCTTTCATACTGAGATGGCAGCTCTTTGCTTTCCTCAGACTTCAGTCGAAATACCAACTCTTCCAGATTTCCAAATCTACTAGCTTTTGGACTATTACTTCAATATTAACTCTACTGAGTTCCCAATTTACCAACTCTTCTTGCAGATCTTGGACCCAGCCAAATTCTATTATTGTAAGCTAATTCTTATTAATAAATCACATGAACCAATTTTACATATACATATATATTCTCTTTCTCTAAAACCCTAATTCAGATATAAAAATTTTTCTAATATAATTTCTCATATTTTGTTTTTTATTAACCCACTATGCAATAAATAAGAAAAATGAATCAAAACTCAAACTGTATGCATTTAAGTACTCTCAGAGGTCAGAGTGATATGACAATTGTTAGAGTGTTTGCATTGCACACAGAAGTCCTGGGTTGATTCCCAGACCAGATATCATACTCTAAACCCTGCCACAATGCACCCTGAACATAGAGTCAGTAATCCTGAGCACAGAGCCAGTAGCAAGCCCTGAGCACAATCCAGTATGATCTCAAGAAACAATAAAGGAAAAATATTTTATAAAAATGTACTCTCTCATTCATTAAAGGTTGAATGTGAAACCCTATAGAAAAATAGCAAGTAGAGGGGCCCGGGAGATAGCATGGAGGTAAGGCATTTGCCTTTCATGCAAAAGGTCATCGATTCGAATCCCGGTGCCCCATATGGTCCCCTGGTGCCTGCCAGAAGCAATTTCTGAGCATGGAGCCAGGAGTAACCCCTGAACACTGCTGGATGTGACCCCCCCCCAAAAAAAATAGCAAGTAGAAGTCATTGTGAGTAAAATTTTTTCTAGAAAAAAATAAAATGGATTCCCTGGGAGTGAATGATATGGAAGATCAGAGGAAGTAGAGAAGGAGTTAAGGATGTAAAGAAATGAGACTTAAGTCTTACAGACAATATAAAGAATTTGAAAATTAGAAATTTTTTAGAATTAAATGGCCAAATTTATTACTCATGTCTTACATTTTTCTATATTCCTATATCAAGTGATCATGGATTTCATAAGTCACTCCCAAGACACATGCAGGAAATGATGGATTTGTCTACACCTATCACTGTAATTATTTTCTTTTTGTTTTCTCACTAATTTAGGTATAGATGTGTTCCAGGTCATGATTCTTAGAAATATAGTTGATGAGGGGCCCAGGAGATAGCATGGAGGTAAGGCGTTTGCCTTTCATGCAAAAAGGTCATCGGTTAGAATCCCAGTGCCCCATATGGTCCCCCGTGCCTGCCAGGAGCAATTTCTGAGCATGAAGCCAGGAGTAACCCCTGAGCACTGCCGGGTGTGACCCAAAAACCAAATATATATATATATAGTTGATGTGTAAAAAATAAAAACTTGAAACAGCATTCACCTTTCTTACTAGAACAGTTTGGACTTTGATAGGACTAGCTAAAAATTCACTTAATCTGGAATTATCTAACTTCTCTGGTGAGGAAAAAAATTTTTTCTGTTTTTCATCTCCACTGAGATTTCCTGTTATTTGCTGTCAAAGGCAACAAAACTGGAAAAGTCACTTGTCAGTAATCTGATAAAATAAATGTCTAAGAACTGATAAAAAAATCTTGCTTAATATATGCTATACTGAAATTTTTATGACTCATAAAGCAATTTTTCAAGCAAGCCTCCCATGTTATCTATCAGGCCATAATTTCTTAATCTATTGAAATATCCATTAGATAATAAAACTGCAAGCTACTTATTATGTATGTTTTTAATGTCCCTGAAAAGTAAATAATGAATGGTATAAAAATCATTTTAAATTGGCAACTTTATTATATGCTGCATTTTGCTAGCTAATAAAATCTATATAAGGACATGAAACTTGTCACAACCCATTTTATTTCTAAAATTAACTTGAGTCTAAGAGTTCCCGTGTCTTCCAAAGTATTCTGATTCGTTTATTCTATATTCTAAGTACTTCTCATTTTCTTTATTAGAAGCAGTTCATTCTATTAGCAGTGCACGTTTTGAAGTTTTATTGTGTCTTATAAAATTATAATCATTACAAAATAATAACATTGCCATGTAATAGATACTGAGTGAAATAACCTTACTCTATTTTATTTTTCAAAGCAAGTCTTACAGTTTCTCAGATGAGAATCCAAGTTACTCATTCCAGAGTAGAAAATACAACTCAAATATACCATGTGAAAAGAAATGAATTATTAAAATATCTAATAAATTATATATTTGGGGGGGATTGGGAGGGATCACACCTGGCAGCACTCAGGGATTACTCCTGACTCTATGCTCAGAAATCGCTCCTGGCAGGCTCGGCGGACCATATGGGATGCAGGGACTTGAACCACCATCCTTCTGGGTCTAAGGCAAATGCCTTACCACTGTGCTATCTCTCTGGCCCCAATAAATTATATTTTTAAAAGTCTTAAAAAGACAGTATAAGTTGAGTTCCTCATCTAATTCATTTTGCAAGATAACTGAGATTTTGAAAAAAGAAATAATTTCAAGAACTGTATAACCTGATCTTTTAGTAAACATTTTTCCTAACATTGTTTTGAGAAATGAATGTAAACAAAAATATTTTTCAAAATATCTTAATATTGTGCATTAAATAGCACAATTAAGATGGAAAAATACTACTGAAAAAAGTGACAAAGTTTCTTATATTTATAAAAACAAACCACTGTTTAATTTCTCTGAATATCAGAAAACTTCATAATGCTGATAATGGTGTTGATCTACATGAGTTCAATTAAATATTGAAGATTTTCCAGCAGTTTCTTGAACTCTGTAGACACAACTATAGTTTTCAAACAATAACTTGCAGCAAAAACCAGAAATATTTTTTAAAAATTCAGTCATTATAAAAATTCTTTAATAGACAAGTTATTGTAAACATTTTTAGTGAATGCCATATCTATTACCTTCCACTGAGATTGTTCTCCAGTTATCAAATTGACTATGAAAAAAATTCTGTAGAAAGATATTCATTGCAAGGTCTGCATCTCTTATGTAGATAGATTTTGAACCATGTGGTAATGAATATGAATATAATAGATGAATATTCTATAAGCAAAAGTGGTCTCATTGCTCTGTAGTATATATGGTGTAAAAAAGAATTTTTCTTTTAAAAATATTTATTTCTCTTCTATTTGTTTTCCTCCCTTTATTGTTGCTGCCTGTGATGATGACCAGGGGTCTGGCATGTTTGGTTATGTTGTGTATTCAAACACATGCATCTTTGTATGTTGAGTTCTCATGCTTGGTTGGCTGAAAATTGTGCAGTGGGGAAGAGGCATGCCATGCTCTGACACTCACACAAATTCTGGTGCAGTGCCTGCCAGGAGTCACACTCCTATGTAGAGTGCTCAAATTTATGGTTATGATAATGGTACGATCAAACATTTTTCAAGGGAGCAGATAGGGTTTTATTATGGTGGGGAAACAATAAAACATTAATAAACAAGAAAAATTTATATATTAAATAAAGCAAGGACAGGGTTTCATTATGGTGGGATAACAATAATAAAACATTAGTAAACAAGAAAAATTTTATATATTAAATGAAACAAGTACAGAAGTAATTGAAAAATAAGATAATGCTTAAAAATAGTGGAGAAAATATACACAAAAACATAATTCCATCAGTCCTGCTTAGAACTTTAAAGACGAATAGAAAGAAGGGCCCATTATCTTACATATATTAGGTCAACCTTTATTTAGCCATGAGCTTTTTATAAGTGACACCTAAATGATAAAAATAATTTGAATATCTTAAGAAATAATAGATAAACTTTTTAATGCACAAAAAAATAATCAAATTGGTAAAATAAGACAAATGTGAAAAGAGTAAATATAAAAGTGATAAAAAAAATAAAAACAATAAGAGGGGCCAGTGTGGTGGCGCAAGGGATAAGGCCTCTGTCTTGCCCATGCTAGCCTAGGACGGAATGTAGTTCGATCACCAGCGCCCAAGCCAGGAATGATTTCTGAGTGCAGAGCCAGGAGTAACCCCTGAGCATCACTGGATGTGGCCCCAAAACAAAAAATAAAAACAATAAGAAATTATTTCTAGTTAAAAATAGTTTCTAGCATAATGTCAAAAATCTCCAGTTACTTTTGAGCATATAGATACAAAACTAATTATACATAAATATATAAATCTATCAATCAATATATAAATATATAATTCATAAATTCTATTCAAAGTGAAAATTGATTAAACTATAAAGGAGTCATTTACAAAAATACTAGCATCTTGGGGCCAGGGAAATAGTTAAATGGGCAAAGCACTTGCCTTGCATGGGCAAACTTCCTTAGTACACCATATAGTTCCTAATCCCTGCCAAGAGTGACCCCTAAGCACAGAGCCAAGAATAAGCCCTGAGCATAGCTAGGTGTGAACAAAAATAAATAAATAAATAAATAAATAAATAAATAAATAAATAAATAAATAAAGCAAAACAAAGAAACATTAATTAGCACCTTATGCTGAGTTATCTTGCTTTTGTTTTGGTACCACATCTGGAAGTGCTCAGGGGTTTCTCCTGACTCTGTGCTCAGGAGCCACTTCTGGCAGATTCAAAGTGCTGGAGATGGAATAGTATCAGCCACAAGCAGGACAAGTTTCTTAACCATTGCACCATTTCCTCAGCCCTTGTGTTATCTTATTTTTGAAGGGATCTCATTAGCCATACTCAGGGACCAATCACCAAATGTCTCCATAAGATACTTGGACTAGCAGTACTGGGAAAAACAAGGTTATGCCAATGGTATTAGGTTGACCATGTGAATCCAGGAATTAAACTAGGGGCTTATTCTTGCCAAGCATGTGCTCTCTCTTGATTGAGTTGTCTCTCCAACCCCCCCCCAATGAATTATTTTATCAGACCACTCTTAAAACCCTAGCATTAAAAAGGGGAGGAGACAGAGTATTTTAATTATATATTCAATAAATCGAATCTTAAAGTGCATAGTATACTTTTTATGTAACATAGAAGCCTCTTCCCCCTTCTCCTAGGCTTTCAAACCCAAGAAAAATTCACTTAAAACTCCACAAGGCAATCTGAGAACAGAAAGGAAAACAGGAGCATTAGCTACAGGTAAGCACAAAGGATCATACAGCCAAAAGTCTTCTGTTGACAGCATCAGCTTGCAAAACTAGTAGATCAAAGTGTAATATTGAAGAGAAAATACTCAGCTGTAAAATCCAAACTGAATGGCCCAGGGATAATTGAAAGAATGTAAAATAAAGAACTGTATAAGAATTGCGAAGCAAAGGAGTGACGACGACAGAGCTTGGAAAGTAACAGCTAGGATTTTAATCTTTTTTCCCAGATTTTTCAAAAGATACTTTGTAGAGATGTAATGCTAAAACAAGCGAAAAGCCAGCCCTGTCTCACTTTCCTATTTCCTTTCAGCAAGTGAAAAAAATTATGCTACATAATAAATGAGAGCAAAAAAGAATGCAATGCGAAGTTATGACTAGCAAAAAGAGGTAAGGGGAGAAGGACAAAAAATGCTCAGGATATGAATGGAGCAGTAAAAAAACTTTTTGCCTGGGGCCCGGGAGATAGCATGGAGGTAAGGCGTTTGCCTTTCATGCAAAAGGTCATCAGTTC